>JAWQRO010000090.1:0-59465 GCA_033557835.1 Helochares maculicollis | reverse complement strand
AAAATTTCATGAAAGCATTTCATTTGATAAATTCTATGTGTTCTCTTTTCTAGTTTTTGCTTAATGAAATAACTGTCCCTTCTTTTAAGGGGTTTCGAAGTACAACAAGCTATTGCTCTTTCCTGATATTCATTCCTTTTATTGACCTAACAATAGCTTACTGACCTGTTTCGAAAAGATACTACAATATCTTATTTGTTTTGTCAAATAATTATAAAGGCTGCCGGCGTTACGTGAGTTACCTTTTTTTACTGTTGACCTTTTATAATTATTAGACAAAATATTCGGACCACATAAAAGATCGAAAATCTATGCTTCCAATAGTTTCTTTCTATAAACTGACTAAGTGAAAGCGATTCTGTAAACTTTACTTGAATCTTTACTGGGTAGGCTAGATATACATACATATACACATAGTGTTAGTATGTATCAAATAGCTACTCGTAATTGTCGGTTTTTATTAATCTACTACTATTTTAGCTAGGTACGAGAAAACACAATTTTAGATTTGTCCAATTAATAGAAATCAAAATGTGCATGCGAAAATTTTATTTAATAAATGTTTTTATGCATTTCCAATGTCTTTGGTGAAATCTTTAAATATTATATGTCAACTTTGATTATTTATCACCGAACTAGTTCCGTTTCGAGTGAATATCTGATGTTGCTACCGAACATTTTTACTGAAATAAGTCTGTAATTGTCATTGAGATATTAAACGGTATTGCAATTGTGCCAGCAATTAATTTAAAGATAGTAAAGTGTTTCTTGTAAATACATTCAAGAGATTAAATCTCTTAAATAGAAAGTATTACAGATGATGACCTTTCTATTATTAAGTGAAAATAATTGAATCCGGACATAACATGTAATGGCATGTTAGCGAACATAATGGCCCGTTCAAAATTTAAATATTGGAATATCTTGTTATTACCAAGTAGTAACCGGTACACGTAAAAGTAAAACTTGTCCAACAAAGTGAGTGAGCTCATTGCCTACATGCAACTTGCACCGTTCGCTTACATTCCAAGCGATAAGTCAGCATAGCTTACCCTGAATACAAATATGACTAAACTATATAAACCCGCATCTCGATTTCAATTAAACCTAACTTTAAGTATAATAGCTGACTTTAGCGCAATTAGCATTACGCATTGAAGACAATAAAAATATTACACAGGACAATTATCTAACATAGTAATAACATGCAAGAGATTATAAAACTCTCTCTTCTAAGTCTCCTTCATATGATGGTACACCTAAAAAAATGCCGAACCGACGAGCAAAATAACCTCCAGCTAGACCGCGTTGGTGCACTTCCGTCAATTCACTGCGATTGAAATTCATTCACAAGAGAAAGAGAAATGTAGGCCAAATTTCTACCAACGTAAAACTTCGCCGAGATGGAATTCTTGCCTCGCCAAAGAACTCTAAAACAACTGACCGCATTGGAATTAACATTCGTCCTTGGCAAGGTAATACTGTGAAAAAAATGTATAGTAAATTGATAATTACCATTGCGTTGTATTTATTTTATTTTAATATTGGCTGCTGTAATAGATGACCTTGATTGTAATATCGAGCAATTTTTGTTTAAATTCCGAATAATATGATTTAAAATAATTATGAACTAAAATGGAATCTCAAGCCTATCTTTAAAGACATCATCATCTTACTCTGAAATAATATGGGGCAATTAATCTAAAAGTGGATAAAATTTTTTACTCATTTTAACTTAATTGCTAAGAGATGCAATTTTCTTTATAGCTAACTATAAATTATTCATTACAATGTATCCTCAAAGAAATTTTTATCGAGCAATATACACAATTGTATACTATATTTTATACTAACTTTTAAATTTATCCATCGTAATTGGTCGTTGTGTGCGTCATGGTCTTACATTTTGGTCCTTGTTAATTGATCGGAACGAAAAACTGAAAATTAAACTTTTAAACAAAATATAAGAAAGACATGGAAGTAGAAGCTTTGATTTTACACCCAGTTTAATATTCTTTTAAAATATATTTTCAGTAGGCATTTAACAATTTGTCGTTACTGTATCATATAAATGAATAGAAATAATCATGCTTAAGCGATACTTTAATCGGATAAGCAATTGTTCTTTAGGTTGAAACAATTATTTGACAATATAAGTGCAAACGTTGGCATGCTCTTGAGCAACTACAAAAAAATCTGCTTATGAATCTTTATAACGTTACTTTCTAACAGTACCTGCATATTCTTGCATTTAGCGTTTAACTATCGTTACGAAAAATTTGTTTACATTTGTGATTAGAGCAGAAAACGTAATGGCTGCAAATATGTAGTAACGAAGTAATAAACATATTACCTGAAAATTGTATAGAAGTTAAGGCCAATTATAGTTATAAAAACGAATTTTCATTCTTTAACTTTAACCAAACCGCGTTGTTACCTCTGACATTGGGCTACGCAATGCTAATTACATTACAACTTTTGTAATTCCGCAATAAAATTTTCGTAATTCCACAATAACTTTTTTTATAATATTTAAAAAGCTGTTTATGAAACTATTTCGGTTTTGCGTCACTTTGCATTTATTCAATGGTTGTAAATACGTTAAACCTAAATTACGTATCAGATCATTGAATTACTCGCATAAAATTTTACTGCAGTAAATGCCACCTGCATGGACAACCCTTACAAAGTATTCAAATTCTATCTGCAGGCAGCAATTGTCTCCAGATTTTTATATGTAAAGTGGGTATTCTTACCTGCTTTTATTTTGATGTGTTTTATTTCTATTAGTTTTCACAAATTGAAAAGACCTATTAAGTAAAGGCTGGTTTAGATTACCTCCGGCAAATAATTTTTTCTGTAGAATGGATTTAGGAATGGTGGCCCTTTTCCATACTATTCGGTGTTTTTAAACCTTGAAAATTTACTCACATTTTCAGTCCGTTCTTGGACATATCATCGTCAAAAACTGCGCTCTGATTTGTTTTTAAGTTACATGTCATTTTAATTTTAGTAGTTATGGCTCCAGGTGCGTTATATTATTCATAGTTATGATTACGGATTGTTTTTATAATTTTTGTTATAAACATTACTAATGAGTTTTTTTCTTTCAGTGAATCTCTCCGGTGTAGACCGGGTGAACATGTCCAATTTCGATTTGCTCAAAGTGCTTGGTACTGGAGGTAAGTTGACATTTTATTTTTATGTGATTGCAAGGTTTTGTATTCCTTCGTCAGGACAGAAATTCTGATTTTTATTATTTTCCACCTTATAAATTCGCTTACTGTTTGAATAGTTTTGTTATTATAATGTACTATTATCTTATTTTATATAAAGAGTATCTTTAGTATCATTCTGCAAATAACTTATTCAATGCAAATTAGCTTAATTGTGTTTCGCGTTCTATATTTAAACTTGCTGTATTATGACACAATGGTCGTTTAATGTGACAATTTAAATGGGAATTTTGCAACAAATCTATTTTTTCATTGAATCGTTTTATAATGCTCTTTTAAATTCTTCTTAAAGCTACTTCTCCTGCACATTTGCAGCAATAAGCTGTAAACAATTTTACAATTTATAGGTAGTATTGCAGTAAATGTTATTGCTAAAAAGTCTCTGACATTTAGTTTGACTTTAAATTAAATTTTAAAGTTCCATCCTATTGGATTCATACCCGTCAATTTAATCATTTTGTATCAGCTGCCGCTTTATCAAGTATTAATTTAATATATCAGTATTTACATTTAAGTATAGTTTATCAATGTACGAACAATTGTTGGATAATCTAGCACTTCATATACAAAGTGTTCCATGTAAGCCTGATGCAATCGGCTTCAATGGATGTCGCTCAATTCATCTGTCCTTCATCAGTATTCTAACCACTAGTTGAACACCCGACTGCGAATTTATCCCTTCACAATATGATTTGAAAATTACGCAAGAACAATATGACTTAAATGCCAGTAATTAGTGTAAAAGGGCGTTGTTAAAACAGAACTTTGTTGCTGGAAGAGAACAGTTATATAAAATACAGTTATGCCAATTTAATACGAATAAATATATTTTCTTGTGATTCCGTTCTTCAATTGACATGTTTTTATGTTATATTAAATAACGAAGGAAAATCTGTTCTGCAAATCATTCAGTTTGTAATAATTTCACTGAAAGAACCAAATTACAGTTTTTGGATGGACTAGTTTCAAACACCCTCTTAAGAAATCATATTTATCATATTTTTGGCTACTTAAAATATCAATTTAATATTGAGACACTTACTATATACTACAATTTCAAGCAACTTTCATAAATTCCAAATTTTTTAAAACCAAAAAAAAACTGCTCATTTTACCCACTAAACTAATTTATGGCAATTCTAATATTAGGCATTTTTGATTATATATAATGAATAATTCTATATATGACGCTTGTAGAACTGAGTTACACTAATTAAATGGCCACATGATAAAAATTATCCAAGTCATCCACCTTGTGGAAACCTTGAATACATTTAAAATCGCCTCCCAGGCTTTCAAACATTTCTGGGCTTTCAAATTGACGCAAACCTTTTAGTATTTTTAAATCTTTAAATTTAAATATTGCTGTTTTATATTGATTTTAAGGGCACATTGAATTATGACGAAAATATTCAAATTTATTCATGTCTGAATGTTACTTTTCATTTATTTCATTCAATTAATTTCATTTATTTGTTCTATACTAGTTTAAAGCTGCTTAATTGCAAATAGCAATTTATAAAATTGTGCATAGTGCATTAGCAAAAGTCTATAGGTATATAAACCAAAAGGCCAATGACTTCAGTCGAAGGCGCCTGTAACTGTGTACCATGTGCCTGCTGCTATACCAGCTAGGGTTTGTTAATCTCAATGTAGAGTGCGTTGGCCCCACAGCTTTGCGTTTTGGGCGAATACCGATTTCTGTTTTCTTCGATTTTACATAAAAACATGCGACCGATCCTGTAATTAGCTAAGCATAAAGTAACCTTGCTTATATAAACGAGACACGATTAAACAAACACTGTGCAAAGGATAGATCAACGATATGAGGATAGATCAACGATATAAGTAAAAGCTTCACTAAACAGAGGATGTTAAATTCACGGTTAATTACAATCCTTTGACTGACAAATTGGTTTAGGTGCTGCACATTTAATGTTATTGTTACGCGAAAATCGATTAAGTATATCGTGCTCTGTAAGTAAAAATGCTAGATATACAAGCTGTCGATGTAATAAAGAATAACAACCTCTATTACATGTAATAAGAGGGTATATTTCAGTTTTATTGATAGGAAAACTGTACGGAATACAACTGTAATACTCTTGCCAATGATAATAAGTAGTAGAAGGTAGACGGTAATAAATCGATTCAGTGGGGCTGGCGAGTATAGGGCCAAATTTATGGAGTGACTTTTAGTGACAATTTTGAGAAGCGAATTTTGTTTATGCAGTTAAATTTATATTGTAAATGCAATCTTAATAACTTAATTGACATTCACAGTTCATGTATTAATAATTATATAGAACTCACAAGTCGTGAGTCTTGTTAAGGACTATTACTGTTTAGCCTTCGCCTTATAATGCTTCTAATAATTTGTTTTTAGGATTCGCCCATACAAAATACCATTTCTTGTCAGCAGCTAATTTACCTAATTATCATCGTGTATAAATTATAGCCTATGGCTAGAGGTAAATTTGTGTATTGTTTTTTAAATAACTTTGTTTTACGACAAAACATTATTAAACAATTGGAAATGAGCAGAAAGAAATCGTCCCAGTAAAATAAAAACAAGAGTATAAACATCTAAGAAGGTTATTCAAATTATAAACATAAGAGCGTACAAATAAAAGCTTACGATTATACACATGAGGCTGTTTTAATTGTAAAAACAAAAGAAGGTTGTTTTGAGCTCCATATTGTACATAAGTCTATCTGATTGAAAATTTATCGTAATAGTTTGGAATAAATTGGAAACACAATCGCTTATTTGATGGAAAACTATTCATAAAATTTCGATAAAACCTTATCATGTGGTAATTTCTAGTTCATTTTGTTATCGCTGCATTATGAGAGTATCAACATATGTATATCTGTGCCTTATCTCAATAGTAAATTTACTTGTATTTTCCATTCAAATTCTCCTCCAACTAAATATTGCAATTAAACTAATTACAACTGTACTGAACAGCGTTTTTCAAACATGGCGGATGGGAGGTACTTAATGGAATTTGTCATAATAGATTTATATTGATGAATAACAGTTTCTCTCCTGTTGGCATCTGTTGTCAGACATAGATCATAAAATAGATGTAATTCAATGAAATAACATGGGTGCAATTTATAGGCACCACAATATCAAATGTCTTGCAGATATCCCTTCTGTTTTATTTTGAAGTCACACTACACAAAATTTTATTCATATTTCTATTTCTCTTGCACTTTAAAATCAACTTATTATTTCGAATGCTTACAATTGTCAGCAGGTTTGAAAAAACATATGATTCGTTTGAAATTGAGTTTCGACGTGTAAATAAGTCATTGCCAGTCTTTGTTTTTTCTCAATTCGCAACAAAGGCATTCCAAAAATAAAATTTTCAAGTGCGGCGTTCAGGGCTTTGCTATTAATACAGTTTTCCACAATGTGTATACTAAAACAAGTTGTTATCATTGCGCGATATCTAATAGATCTCTAGGCGGCCGGCCGTTTATATTTAGATTTGTAGGTAAATATTTCGCAAAGCATAGCAATACCAGGTTTTAATTTAATTAAATATTCGTCTTTATTTGCTCAAGCTCATTTAGCGCGGCCGGAGACGTAGTTATTTCAAAGGAATTGCTGTTTCACATACAGAGTTCATATGACAATAAATATGTAACATTCCCATTGTTTCATTTTTACAATATGGCTGAACTGCTGTCATCAACGTTACTGCTGCTGTTTGAATATTCAATATGTTGCAAAAATGCCGACAGTAGGTTTTTTCGCCTTGATTTTGTATTAAGTTTAATCAGCACGAAAATTTGTTTGCTTAAGGCTGACCTTTAATGCAGTTAAATTTAGTTCAATAAGATATGTGTTACATACACAGCAGCTTTTATTGGTGGACATAAAGTAGATCTGCAACCGTTTATTTAAATATAAGCATGTTTTAATAACTTATTTTAAAATATTTATTTGTATTGAACATAATATTTTCAAAAATATGGAGTAATCAAAGAAACAATATGAGTACTTAGTTCATGATACTCATCAAAATCGATATGGATAAAATATGATTTAGAATTTAGTTACTGAATTGAATTATATTGAAAATCTGTACCAATCACTTCTAACGCAGTGGAAAATTACAAATTCCAAATGCGTATTATTTGCAAAATATCTGGCTTATTTACAAACAAACAATATATTTAGATCAGAAAACGTAGACGTTAGGTCTAATTCTATTAATCATTAATACCTACGTGTGTGTGTATCGAGTTTATTTATTATGTGGAATGATAAGGTTCTGTCAAGTGCCTCCGATAAACTTTATTTTGAAGTAACGAGATCGCACAGACTGTTGACTCGGTCGAACAGTGAGGTCCCGAAAGGATCGGCCAAAATAAAAAGCTAACGACCTTAGGAAGGTCGCGGACCGTTGTCCTGCGATATGGGGGCTTTCTGCTATTCACCTGCGTCGGGGGCTACGTCCTCCGCACTGCAGATCTACAATGTCTTCCTATTTGCACCCTTTTGAACCGCGACTGACATAGTAGCGACCGAACTTTGTCTGCCTAGGAATCTTCCAATGTTCCTTTGTCTCATGTGTTTGCATCAAAAGGTTGCTGACTCGTTTGGACAGAATCCAGATATGGACACTTGTAAATTGCGCTTGATACTTCTAGCGCGGCCAATATTAAACATGATTCCGCGGATTGCACTTACTGTTCTTTTATTGCAGATATGAGTAAACTAACTGTGTTTTGTACCTACGTATAGAAGCATACAAAGTTCCCTGCTTCCTTTTTGTTCTCAAATTGGGACAATCCCACCGTGATATACATAGAAAAATAAGTCTATATATTTTCGAGGTATCGTGTTTTCGGGTAATAAATTAATTTACAATGGGTAATTTAATTTGATACAACACGTATCTTTCTTCATGTTGATAATACAGCAATTGTAGTTCTTAAAGTAATTAAATGCAGAGCGTAGGAAAATTCGAATCCGTAAAATACATTGAACATAACAAATCAAAAAAGCAACTCATAAAATATTTGCTTGGGTAATGTTTTGGGGAAAAGAGAGATATAACATATTTCCACAATTTTGTTTAGAATTTTACATTAATTTGACACGTTTTATTTCAATGTTCAATCCCAGAAAACAATAACCTATATTATTATTAAATATGAAACTTAGACCATGTTTTTATCATGTTTTTTGTAATGTTCTCAGAGCGAATTGGATTTTTTAATCGCAAAATGAAATATAGAAGTGGGTGGCTAAACATTGTGGTCGAATTTCTACCATATCATTGACAAACCGGAAACGATTAGGCAGATAATGACCTACAAGTATTTAAGATGTCTTTCGCTTGTATGTGATAAAAATGTTGAGCATGTTTTTGGTTGCCACTTTCGTACGAATTTTACAACCAACAACAGTTTATAGAAACCTTGATTTTTTACCGATTTACCGTTTTCATTTATGAAGCTCCGCGATATTTCTACAGCGTGAAATATTTCTACCTTCAGGGAGGAGCCAGCATTATGTCAGAATGCTCTTTTACCCCAACTCAAATGTTCGAAAGCACGGCAGGCTTCGTGGAAAGGGGAGAAAATAAATTGACGTGAACATGTGAAATATAGAAACTTATGTCGTCCGTGAAAAGGGGGAGATATAGATAAATGTATATTAAAACGCCAAAAACACGGATAATTTAATGGATGAATTTTGTTGATGTATAGTTTTTTCGAAATTTTTTAAAGATAATAGACTGCCTGCAAATCTCATTATTCGTCTTGCTTTTAATTCCAATTCGGAATATACTGGAGATGGCTTAGGTATTGTTGTAGATGCATTTGATAACATACCAACAAAACAAGAATAAACTTAACGCATCAACAAAACAAGGAAACCCTCTAAATAACTTATAATACCTACAGCAACAGATAACACTTGTTATTATTAATAGAGTCCCACGGCATATTTAAAATAATGCTGCTTCCATTAAAACCCGTGCTGGCGGTTAATGTGAAATTTGGACCAAAAAGATAAGACAATATTGAAATCGAAATAGGATTTAAAAAATACATAATTTTATAATATATTTTTTTAATTTAACTAATTTTTTGTAAACCATTTTGATAGTATTATTACACTCATTTTGTGGTCATTAATCCCCTTGCCATCAAGAGATTCAGTTTGATGAAACAAATCGAGCCATACAGAACCGCTTTGCAATTCCTTGGGCTCGTGTGTATCTTACTGAACATCTGCTCTGAATTTTATATTTACAACTGGTTTATGCTTTGCCCCAAATACTTTTTCTTTGCTAAAACGTGCTAAAATAATTTCCTCTGTCTCGTCGCATGCAAAGAGCGCTTTCAGACGTTAAGTAATGCTGAACAGCAAAATTAATTGCTAATAATTAGATTTACTCTATTAAATAGGTTGCTCGTATTTCATTACCAGGAACGATATTTATCATCAAGGTATAACTTTGCTCCATATGCTAAGCGTAGTAAAGCAGAAAAGCATTAGAAGTTTCAATTACAGAGACAATTCGAGGTTAGTCGAGTGCAATCCGTGAATAACTGGCAGGCATTTTACGCCGGGTTCGCATTGTATGTGAAATGGCGCTGAAAATGGCTCTGAAGCAATAGCTGTTGTAACTTTAATTTGGAAGTGAATTTATTTTCAATCGAGAGGCTTGTTATTTGCACAGTAGATGATTATAAATTAATGAGAAAGTTTTAGGCATGCTTGATGGGTTTGTAGGGAAATTGAAAACTTTAAATACTCATCTCAACTAAATAGATTATAGGTAACACCAAACGAACTTATTTACATATCATCTGCTTTAGATAGCAAAGAACAATTCATTGCTTTGAATAAACTCCCTAACAATATCTGCAGTAGACAACAGAGAATCTCCTTCCTTTCTATATTCATAAAGGGTTTCATATATTCTTTATTCGAGCAGAGAGAGTACGTGATGCCGAGACATTGAGTGGATCATTAAGCTTTATACCAAATAGCTTTGAAGACATTTCGCATACAGTCGGCACATAATAAGTCCATGGGACTTTCAAGTCATAATACTTGGAGTTTAATTTCTGCTTGCAGACATGCAAGCTGCAACCTCCTCAACCGCGGTGCCGCCGGTGCAGCGTTGTTGCAAGGGACTAAAAGAGCAACCGCCTTGCCTGTAATTGCACACAGTTAGTAAATCAATTTGATCTAGCTCGAGGAAACGTGACGGATTTGCTACAGTTCTATGGGAACATAAGAGAACAATTTCATCAGGCACTTATTGAAACCGTTTGTAATTTATTTGATTATAACACCCAGTTTGCGTTAACGCGACAAGTAAGTGCCGTTTTAAAAAGTTTATCGTTATAGGCCAATAGGAATAAATGATATTATGCAGGTGGAGGGATTAGATGAACCATAAACTTGTTATTCGAATGGTATTTTAAATGTCATATACGAGGTAGTTTAATTATTGTTGAATTTGCTAATATTGATTTGTAAGTACATACATGAGACTTCGTTTGTTATTAGTATTACGCTTAAATTCGTTAATCATTTTCTGAAACAACAATGGAGTATACGTGCATGGCTCATATACACGTTAAGTGGCCAAGATTCAAAATGAGCATGATTCCAACGATGGAGCGGTTCATTGCTGACTGCTTTGGACCAGTAGTTCCTTGAAATACCATGTTTTATACAAATTAAATAATTCTACTTCAGAAATATACTAAATTAGAATTCATATTATTTAAATTTTAAAAATGCGCGTTGCCTCATAGTTTGATCATTACCAACAATACAATTTCTCTTTGTATAATTAGTGATGTAAAAACTTTGAAAAAAGCGGCAATTATTTAAATATTATCTGGTTGAGACTTTAAATAACAATAACTAGAGAGCCTACATTTTTAAATCGCTTTACTACGATTGGCCCTAGTGCATTGTGTAAGGAAGGCTTGTTAATTTAATAATACTTAGTTTCCTTAGGATACATAAATTTCACATCTTTAAATTAAAGCCCACAATGCACGTTCAAGTACGTTGCTCATTAGTAAGCCTCCGTAATCTCATTATTTGCTACTGACACACTTCTTGGTTAGTTCCTTTAATCGTGTTCTAATAATGTAGTTAAACAAACAATACACCAACATCAAGTTTAATTACGTATTACATCAAAAAATCAATCAAACGATCACTACGAACAGTAAGCAATTAAGGAAAAGCTACTCTTTTAATTAATAAAACTTACGTCCGGTTTAAACTGGTTGAGTTTCCGTTTTGAATATCCCCAATGTAAAAACCTCGCTTCCAATATAGTTACCTGGTCATATGTTGCTACACATTTCTTTACATTTGATGCATCGCCTGAAGAAACCCAAACGGAAATAAATAATAATATGCGAACGAAAAGGATGAGCTTAATTGTAATATTAGCTCAGATCTTGTTGATAACGAGAATAAATTAAAAACTGAATTGGCGCATTACTTTACCAAGGGTCAGTGATTCTACACGTGTTCAGCTTGCCAATATGCCCTGTAAATATTGATGAAACGATATTTTAAGATATTATGCGACTCACAGACCCACAATCACAGTCTCTGTGTTCATAATCTAATAGTCTCTAGACCACCAAGCCTTTTCATACAATCCATAATTAGGACTTCAAACATACTTGATTATTTCCCTCTAATCGGTTGGAGCATATGGTGAATCTCAATAGCTGAATTTAATGAAATAATATTGAACAGTGTGCAGCGCCGATGCGCCAATTAACCTTTGCATTGATGGATTATGTGTAGTAATGCAGCACATGTAATTATGTATAAACATTCGTACGACGAAACAAGTTTATCGACTGACATCCAATGAAAATTAACCACCATTAAAGCGATCAAATATCATTCTCAATCTGCTATTTAAAATTAAGTCTGGTAAAAACAGCATTAAGCGTTAAATATTCAGATTATTAATAAAATTGATTCTCCGAAAATGGGACTCTGGAAACCACGTTATTAAAAGTGTTGTTCGCTTGTTTATTTTGCAGTCTTATCGTCGAATTGCAGTCATTAATAAATGTTTCATGGTTAGTTAGTTTGAATAATTCAATATCGCAAGAGGATGTCGGATTCAACGGCTAAAACAGACACTAAAATAGGACGCGAGATAAAGAAACTGCTGCTTTTAAAACCAGAAGGTATATGAGCACTTCTAGATTCGATCATTATTCATTAAGCTTTTAGAATTTTGTTTTGATAAGTTTGGAGTTTAGCACATACGTGTAAGAAATATTGTGTATTTCTTATCAATATTTGTGCTTTGTAATTTTTGATGTTGTGCTGCTCTCACTATTAGGATTTTAAATTGTTTCGACGGGCAGTTATGATAATTACTCAAAAAACTACGAACATGAAACAAGCATCGCTATGAAATTGTAAAAGTTCGTTGCTTTAGTTAGGTTTGTCTAAGTGATTACTTAGTAATGTTAACGTTTCCTTTCTGTTTCAGCGTACGGTAAAGTGTTCCTAGTTAGAAAACGTGGCGGAAGTGATCATGGTAGGCTCTACGCCATGAAAGTACTGAAAAAAGCAACTATTGTACAGAAGAAAAAGACGACTGAACATACAAAAACAGAACGACAAGTACTTGAAGCCGTCCGGGATAATCCCTTCTTAGTCACATTACATTACGCCTTCCAAACGGATGCCAAACTTCATCTCATCTTAGGTAAGGTTTATCTTTTTTGTTATTACCAACTCGTGAAGTCTCGTGATTGCATATAGTGTGTGTAATGCGTTGATAAATATTAATTTTCTAAGAGATGGACGAATTTGGGCAATGCCACAGTGCCCATCTCGTTCACTTATGTTTTAATGTGTATCAAAACTACTTTATTAATGTAAATTTGATAGGTACGTGCATTGAAATAATTCCACTGTGATACTTAATACACCTATGAACACTAAATTACTTGTGAGTGATATTACCAAGCAATAATTTAATAAGTAGTAATTATACATAATCACGCATAAAGTAAAAACAATTATTTCATTGTCAATTATTCTATTTAAATCTGCGAACACGGTGATAATGAATTATTTCGTTAAGAGCAGCTATAAAAGATATCTAAAAGCAAATCTAGCATGGATGAAACTAGAACTGATTA
Organism: Helochares maculicollis; assembly: GCA_033557835.1. Classification (NCBI taxonomy): domain Eukaryota; kingdom Metazoa; phylum Arthropoda; class Insecta; order Coleoptera; family Hydrophilidae; genus Helochares; species Helochares maculicollis. The sequence goes on along the minus strand of JAWQRO010000090.1, from coordinate 46,041 downwards.
ATCATAATTATATACAAGAAAGTACATCTTTTTCCCGTGATTAATAATTTATTATTGCACATTATATTAATTAGTCGATAATTTAGTCTGGAATAGTTGTTTAAAGTAATAATGAATTTCATATTATTAATATAATAACATATTAACCATTCTAAATACAAGTGAATAGAATTATTACAATCAAATATAAAAATATTGATCAAGAGAACCCGATACAGATGCATTAAATTTAGTAAATAATTTTTACGATATAGAAGCAAGTGAAATAATATCAAACTTTTTCTGAAAAGTATTTATCCACATGACAAAATATATAATACATCGGAAATTTTGAACGGGCTTTCGACAGATGCACAAGCTCAGTAAATAGATTTGTTAAAAGCTGACCTTATGACCTTCTCTTGACGAGCTTACGAACAAAATTTCCGCTTATAGCGAATCGCTGAAAATTGCTTATAAACCGGATGAGTCATTGCATCTGCTGCTAGGAAATATTTCTTCTGCTTGTTGCATGTATTCTTAATCAAAACTTCAATGAGTCACTCCTTCAGCGTAGGCCTTACCTAACCCGAATTCGCAGTACTAACATGGATGCTCTTCAAGCGTCCTCAATTATACTGCAGATTACATTCTTAACATTTTCTAGTTGCATGTGGAGCTGATAAGCTTTTAAATTAATCAAATTTCATTTTGAAGGCCGGTTCAAATAACCTAATTTCACAAACAGAATTTAAACCTAAATTTGAACTACAAAATACTTTATATCAGCATCTTCAAAATTTATCCAACATACAAAAGAGTGCAGTTCACAATAGTAGGATTATATATATTTTTGTGTAGCTCGCAAAAATCGCAATAATTTAATTTGTTTTCTCAATTATTAATTTAATCAAATTGATGTTATCAATGGCAGACTGTACAATTAATTTATAAGTATGTTTTCAAATAACATATGGTATCGCTAATGTAAAAATGTTTTGCATCTAAGCAACAAACACATCGATCTATCTTAATAATTCATTGCAAATAGAATTGCCCAGAGGCTTAACTGTTGTCTAGCCCTGGTCTAGAAATGTTAAAGACACCTATTACTGAACAAGTTGAACAACAATCATATATTTAATTTACAATCAGCCATACGGATTAAATATTGTGTTCGTGTTTCTTAATTGGACTAGAAAGTAAGACCATGGTTGCGTCTATCATATAAAAGAAAGCGTAATATTTACTCTATATTGTTTTAAATTAAGTAACCGTATTTTATACACTAAACTAACGACTGAGCAAAACATCATGGCAATTCGCATCTTTCTCTTATTACAATAAAACAAAGCATTGTAAATAAATCTAAAAATACTAAAGGACGTTACCCAGCACGTAACACGTAGCGAACTAATTGCTGATACGACTTTGCCATTAAGGACTTAGTTGGTGGTCACTGCTTTCAATTTTGTGGAGAGAAATCACTGCATTAGTCAAAATAATTTTATTAGATATTAATGTTACCAAAACTATTGCGTTATTCCCTTCCTATACTAATAGAACGTTAATTGAATTTGACGACCATCTGAGCTATCGATTCTTGATTATTTTAATTGGTTTAAATATAGCAAATAGCGAAAACATGGAAAGTGAAGGAAGTAGGCCAAACTGTCACCCGAAATAAACTTAACGCACAGCACTGTATTTAATTAACAATATGAAAATTCATACTTTTAGAATATCACCCACTACTACTTAATTGTTATACAAAGCGAGTCTTGATTACATCCTTAATTACTCAAGACTTACTGTACTTATTTATGACACGTTTATTTAAAAATAATTTATATGTGGTTAGTACATTTATTTGAGGTTAATGAATATAATATTTTTCAAAAGAAATAATTTTTAAAAGATTCGTAATCTTGTGCGTGGCCCCGCAAAATAATTTCTCATACAAATTCCCTGGTATGCTCCCAACAAACATAACCATTAAATTAAACCTTGCTCAATAATTTGTTTATTTTTCTAATTTTATTGCTGCAGTTTAAAGTTAATGAATGTCCTATTTACTTCGCGTTTTCATAATTCCAAATAATAAAATTAATGGTATTACAAAATTTATTGATAAATTTAATTTTTTACTCCTTGTGGAAAGGATCGACACGGTATTTTAATTTTGGAGACACTTACACAGTATAATTTTCATTAATTTTAGAAAAGTGAAAGTATATGAAAGTATATCTTATTTACTTTCACTAGTGTTAAATAGTATGCCATGTTTTATTTTGCATTGTTGCAAGAAAAATTTCTATGATCATGAAAATTATTGTTTGTTTGCTATTTTATTGTTTTCGCGTTATACAATCACTGTTATTCTACTAGCTGTAAATATTGATAACTTGTAATAATTGTCGTAATACATTAATGATGCTTATTGATACGTCTTGAGCAACAGCGTACAATTATTGTTCCATTAAAAACGGTGTGGTAAGAAAACAATTTTTTAAGTAGAATGTTCAACGCTTGCACATATCTAATTGTGCAAAATGTCTTCTATTTTATAAGAATAGATTGATATATTCTATTTTATATTAAAGTATCTTTTTACAAAAATTAAATTAAAAGTTAAGAAATTATTAAGAATCAATTATTTCGGACTTTCCGTATACGACTTTTTTCTCGCCTATGCACAAACAACAAAAATTATATCTCGCCTGAATATGTATATAATTTTATTATTACTGTTTTTTGCATTGTGCTTATTTAAGAGAACCTATAAAATATTTTTCAAAAAGCTTATCTTCCATTTACGGAATAGACTGTATTTATACAAATGTCGCATGATTTTGTAAAAGTATATGTGTAAGTTGTGAAAGTTCATACGAGAGCTGAACAGCTGCTCTTTGATTGGCTGCCCATCCAGCAACATTTTTTTATTTTTACGTACAAGCGCAAAGTAGTCAATTAGCATTTAACTGAAGACGTTACATTTACTGCTTGTTGTAGAGTTATTGAGGCCACATCAACATTACGTATACATGTGCTGATTGAATTAAAAATTAAGTAAATACCCGTATAAACCGTTATTGTCTTTTTACAGCTTATATTCACTTTCTACTAGCAAATCAATGCAATCAGAATGTCACGAATATACTTCCTCCTTTATAAATTTTTGAAGACAATGGACAATGAAGGAACGAGAATATCTATGGAACCTTTTGCCACTACAGCTTTTCATGTTGTATCAACGTAATGGGTCTTTGTGGCTATAAGCGAATAGTCAATTAAACATAAATACATTTGATTTTAATGTATTTACTAGGCTTTTTAAACTTTTACCTCCCTTTCAAAATATACAAAATTAAAAACATTAAGACATATCAGTACATATGTCTTATGTTACATATCAAAAAATGACAAATACATATAAAATTTTTAATCCAAATTTGAGTTCAAATGTTGTAAATAAAATATACACGTTTGGTATTAATTGTAAAAGCTTCTCAAACAAGTACCTATTTAGTACTGGAATGAATAAATGGTATTTCAATCAAAATACAATCAGGACACGGAAATATTTGCTTTGTTGCAAAAAGCAATTCATCTTAGCAAACCTTATTTATTAGATTATATAGATAGTTTTCTTTGTGATTGTAGATTTTTTACGTATCATAAAGGGCTTCCATTGAGTGGAGATTATTTTGGTTTCTAGCCTCTAATTTAACCAATACATATGGTGGTAAATCTCAATGCGGTGTGAAAACAAATCCATATTTAGTACTTTTATGTTAGCATCTAATTTTATCTGGTTTAAATAAAATGACAAGAGGAAAATTAATCACATGGCTTGCTTGAAATTGGGCAGCTATAAAATATCAATATAACTTTTGACTCCCAAAATGTAGTTTGGCGAAAACAATAAAATACTGTGTTGCTGAGCTAACAAAAACATGTCAATATACAGAATTGAAGATTGCGTATAATTTTATTAGCTAATAAAATTGTTGATTTGGTAGATATTTTTCACGAAAGTAATGTAGGTGCTCTAGATACGCCTTTTGCGCAAAAGATACATGTTTGATAGGAATATTTAAAAGTATTCGAAATAATACTTTTTTCTTCAAGTTATCCTATAATATGTATTGACATATAATAAATAAGTTATTCTTTTTTCAGATTATGTTGCTGGTGGAGAATTATTCACTCACCTTTACCAAAGAGAGCACTTTACAGAAGAAGAAGTCAGGATATACATAGGCGAAATTATATTAGCGCTTGAACATCTACACAGTGTAAGTACTTAAACGAATTAATCTATTTAGAATTAGTTTTATTAAACATAACAACTTTTTCATTGCAGTATAAATAATTTAAAACCCAATATAATTAACAACAATATTAAACTACTTCCATATGGTTTCGTTTGTCCAAAACACTAAGTAATGTTTGTTCCCGGGTCTTACTTGCAGACATTTAAAAATCATTGAACCCAAAGTGAATAAAGCGTCTGAAATTTACAATTTAATATCTAAGATGTTTGTGAAGCAAAACTTAACTCGCAAAGCTTAACTTATTTAAAGCCTAGCGACAATTTGCAATAAGGTTTATTTTAAAAATTGCAAACCTAAAGTCTTGGCACGGAACTCTGGCACAAAATACATCTTTGTTTGAGTTTTACTTGTGTTAAGTTTTTAGTGTTGATTATATGACACGTGCATATAAAGTTTCAATTTTTCTGCTGCATCAAGAAAATGTTTGTCTTTCATAACATGATTTCGTTCATGAGATGACGTTCACTTGCAGACAGTATTTTGTATTTTCGTACAGAATCTCCTGTTCCCTCTGCGTTAATAACTTAATATCATGTAACCAAACTTTCTGTATACAACATCGATGAAACATTCGCATTCTTTAAACATTCTTTAGATAAAGTTAAGTGAGTAACACCATCAACGTAGTTTCCATTTTTACCCAACATCAATATCCTAGTATTAAAATGCCTTAGAGACTCGCCAAGGTCGCAGCCTATTTTGTTATTTTCACGTTTGCAGACGCTCATTAATCGCTTGTTTTGATGTACTTTGAACTTCAAATAATAGAAAGCGAAATTCATTAAACTCATTTCAACTTCCACACAAACATTAAGTTTGTTTCAAGATGCCAAAGTCGGTGAAAATACAGGTCGTAAATAGAAAATAAATGAAATGCAGGAATCGTACACTTGTATTAAAAACTGCAATTATAATAATAGGGGCGAAATAAATTGTCATATAAATCATTTCATTGAACCGTTAATTTTTTATTTCAAATATAAATTGCAGATTATACGAAATAATTATATAAATCACAGTTTCTTTGATCAAATGCGTTTTATTTTTATAATTATACATTTTATTGTAGTAAAGTAAATATTATAACTAAATAGCCAGACTAAACAACCACCAGGAAAAGCAGCAAACCTCAGCGGATATTGCATAAAATTAGTTTCAAACAAGGCTTGTAAATCCATTTAACTTTTATACTTATGTTCACAGCGCTTCATGTACAGTTAGTCTGTTTTAAACTGCGTTCATCGCACATATAAATTGTCTTTGAAATTATTGAGGAAAGTGTTTATTTACTTTAATTACCAACACTCGCATGTATCAGAATCTATTTTATATCCATTCATTTATCTTAGCTTGTAGGAAGCTCGCGTTTGAATAAATGATTAGGTAGTTTATGTTGATTGAAGTTCATAAGTACATAGCATGAAAAATGATTTGATGCAAAAATTGTTTCCGTACATACCTGCATGGTACACATAATAACCAAAGATAAGAGCTATATTTAACTTTACGCCCTGATAGTTTGATAGTTTATTACTTAGATTTCTACATTAAGAAGTTCATTATGAATAGAGCTCAGATGACTTGAAGCCTAGGGAAATTATATTCTATGTAGTGGAATCATAATTTTATAAAATCGGTAAATAGACAGTAAAATATCAATTGAATGATTAAAATGAAATGCTTAAAAATTATGCCTACAGTAAAATAAAATACATTCAGAAAAATATTGATTAAAATTAGAAATTGCACTTGAGCTTAATTTAATCGGTACAATATAATCAATATTTGAGTAAAAATATAATCAGCGCATTGAGGAAAAGCGTGACTATGATTTAATATGCAATTGATAAAAATATAATTATTAGCATCGTTTTGAAATATACGATTGCTTTTAACATTCACGTCAAAAAAGAGCCTGTTCCATTTCAATATAAAAAGATGCCTCTCCAAGGCTGAATATATGCTAACTGATACTTATTAGAACTGTTAATTTTTAGTAAACGCCAAAAATTTGGTGCGAACCAGTTTCTATACAACATATTTTTCTCCGTTCGTAAGTACACCCGACAATTCTAATTTTGTAATGCAGAACATCCGTTCTATTTAGAGAAAGTAACTATAGTTACACGATAATAATTTTATTTGTTTTTCTACTTCAATTTGCTAAAAGAGTGAGACTTATTATGATATAATTTGCACAAATTTAAAGAGGAACAAGAAAAGACTGCGAATAGAGAGCAGTAAAGAGGGAGAATTATATGAGGATAGCAACAGTAAAATGCACAGACGGTATTTAGGTCACACTCTACTTCTCCCTTTTGTCTCCAACATGAGATTGTAGGAAATAATTCTAAATATTTCGCTATATAAACAGGTCGATAGGCATAATTGGATTATGAATCGTAATATGGTTAGAAGGGGTAATAGGTGTTTTGTTTAGAAATTTCGTCTAGTATTTCCAAACATGTTGTTGCGTCCTGGAACTTGCCATTAATTGAAGTTAGCGTAAATATACAAAATAATTTATATCAAGGCGAAGACGGTTCAATAACTGAGCTATTAATAGGATTAGAAATTTATTTGCAAAATGCGGGTTTTTGTGCCAAAAGAAACAATTTGAATTTTTGAATAAATATATATTTTACAGTGTAAATTTAATTAGTATAGTTTTGACTGCAGTTTTTGTTCGTAAAAGTATTCATAAATAAAATTTCATGTTAAGAACTGTAATGTTGCAAGATATTTACGTAACTCAAATGTTTTAGATGCGGTTGTCTTCATTTGCCAATGTATATCAAGTTTTTATTTAACATAACACTTTTCACACACGAATTCTGGCAACAAAAAACTAAGCTATTCCTAATATAGATATCACAGGTTCAAAAAGCAACGACAACTATGTCATTTCGAACTCAACATGAATTTTGAATAATTTTATCTAGTCTTATATTTAATCTATTTCACAAAGATATTGTGGAATCAAATGTGTTTGTATCACACACAAAAACACTAATTAAATTCAAAGAGTTAATGGACTCGCTTTGTTCATAAAATTTGTTTTTCGAAATCATTATGGATTTTTAACGGCCGTACAGCAGTTTGATTTGCTTCATAAATATGCAAACTGTAACTGCAACTTGTGTTCACTTGAATAACTAGGACACACTTCCATGGCTTGCAAAGATGCACGTAAGAGCATAACCTGGCCTCATCTCATAAAAATAAACATTTTTATTTCAAGGATGCTTTGCATGGAGTGTGAGTGATTATTATGAAATTTATATATTCAATTCTCGACGTGCATAAACTATGCAATAAAAACGTCCTGCGCAAGTTGCATGACCTTGTCTACTAATTTGCCAAAATATTCGCGACCTTACTAACAAGTTGCTGTATGTACTCTCGTATGCACTTAAATACCATTGAGGTTTTTGTTTGACTTTTATACTTATCTACGACTACATAATGTCAAAGTAACGGTAGGTTTGTCCTTACTCCGCCGTTAATGGCGTTATTGTTATATAAATTTTGTCGCTGTGCGATTTTGTTGGGCTTAATCTAAAATCTTGATTTTACGACTTAATCTGCTGTGACTTTCACCTAAATTTTTAATTGTTTGCACCTTTTCTTACTTGCCATACACTTAGGATATAAGAAGTAGTTTTCTCAAGAATTGTAGTGTCTAGATTATACTCGATTTGCTTTTTAGAACAAAGTCTACTTACCTGATAGGAATTTTACTTACTCATCACTTCTTGGTGAATAGCCAAGGCCAGAATATTGTAGATATATAGATTTGTATTGTTCAACACTTCTTGATACAAAGAAACATTTAACACTTATTATGATTGTCAATATTTAATATAACGACGCGATTTCTGTATAACTATTATATCAACATTTTAATAATGTCTCAGCATAACTATTTTCACGGAAATTTTTAAATTTATTAGTTTAATATTAAATGTAGTGTTGGTAGACTATTCACATGTGTACTGAACTTAATTTCATCTCGTCTTTTCTATAAATAATTGTTTTTAAAAATAATAATAGAAGCACTTAATATAGAGCAAATTTTTTGAGATTAGTCAAAATGCTGTACTGAACCAGTTTTTATTGTTTGCTATCATCATCTTTATGGTATTAATATGAGTAATACTATATATTAAAAATTGGGTAAATAACTTATTACAAGGTATATTAATACAACTTATTATTTTATTTATAATTGTTTTGCAGTATTGAAAAATGTAATATTCTTCATATTGAAAACTGTAATATAAGGAATATAAATGAAATTGAGCTAAGTACATTTTTATGGCATAGTGTAGTGAAGCAAAACAATAAATGATAAAAAGTCAAATTTCGAACATAATTATCGCATATAAATATTGCTATACTTCCGAAATTGTGATTTAAACTGCAGACATTGGGCAATGTAATTTGGAAAAGTAAATTATAATATTATGTACGATTCAAGTTACATTTCTGTGCTATCTGAAACTGATGCGTTCCAGGAACGGGCTTTTAACTGATTCAGAAAGCTCTTTCTGTTCAAACTTCCAGCAATTCTATAGCATTATCGATGAAAGTCCGGTATTTTCTCGGAAAACTTAGTTTCATTATTTGCAAACTCCTGCTAAAGTTATTCTTGTAATTTACGTTCCCAATTTAGTGTAGAAATATGTGAATCGCTCTTTTTAAATAACATTATATAATGCACAAAAGTAATAGTAAACGTGAATTAAATAAGCGTCTAATTAATATTAACAGAATACATTTCCAGATAATGTTTATCATTGGAATACCTATTAAACATGACTCTTGTAATAAATTGTGCTAATAATATGTTTTATTTTTTAAATAAAGTTTTATGCATTTTAAGAAAATAATATACTTGTAATGATAAAGCTGTAAATAATGACGCAGATAAAAACTGCTGATAAATCTATCATGTGTTATTAAAATTAATTTTTATAGGTTGGAATTATAATGAAAGCGAAATAAGTTGCAGCTTGGTTTAGATATCAATGTAGCAAATTTTACGCGTATTATTTATGAAGGACGCTGTTCCTAAATTGTAATATATTGCAATTTAATAGTCACAATTTCGTTTTAAAATGTATACAGCAAAGGATCTAACCCAAATCCGTAGGCCAAGCTTATGCACTCAATATTATGTTTCTTAATATCAAATATTCCGATTAAAAACATATGTATCGGTTCATGAGATTTGGATTTTTATTTTGATACATTTAGTTTTTTAATCTATATTTACCAATTCGTTGCATTTATTACGACTATATCAGTTCATGTAATACCAAGGTTGCACACAAATTTCCTACGCAGAGTTTTGATAAAATGCCTCAAACTTCATTTCATCTTCAACTGTTGGTTTTTGTTTACAATACATACATATTTATATCGAAATGAATAGCATTGAACTTTGGCACTATAAAGAATCAACAAAAGTTAACGAACCTATATTTGACTATCTACTTCATCGCTTTGAAATTCTCAATAATATTTGATCATACGAATAGGCAATGCAGATTCTAAATACCTATTTAGGAGTAAAATTTAAGGGAAAACTAAATATGCATTTATACATGCCAGACATTTTGGACGATAGACATTCAAATTTAGTAAATTGGAGTGGGAAAGGTGAATATTTTGTTCGTTCAAAGAACACATTTGTTGTCAACCTTGAGACTAGCGTAACATGTTGTCCGTACTGTGACCTTATCATATCTGTTTTGTGGTATTCTCTTTTGTGATATTTTTCGTGCATTAGAAATAATTTCCGATAGGCCATATATTGATAACTTGTTTTTTCCCTCGCTTTCCGTACTGTAGCCAGCAAACAACCCAAGGCGCTTCAACTTTCTAGAAAATTCCTAATTGCAAATTATAAGAATAATGAACGCTAATTGCTCGGTATGAGTTTTACGTGTAAATCGCTTAATAGTTTTTCTTCAAACAAATCATAACAAAGTGTTTAATTATGTCTTACTTATTATTATCATACGCTTCATTTTGCTAGCAATCACGCATTGCAATAATTGTCGATCAATTTTAAATACTAAGAACTCAAGTTCGTGGTGCTGCAAATTGAACATTTTGCTTATACACATTGAAGGTCATGACGTTGTCGTTTTTAACCTGTAACCCATTGAATCTATTGCGCAAGTTATTTAAGTTTAAATACAATTTTTGAAAGCTTTTGTATTCTTGAATTTTTATGATTAATATCATCAGTATTAGAGCCGTTAGAAATCTATACTTCTTGTTCTTTTTGGGCAAGTAATAGTTTCTGCTATTAGTGGTAAACGTAAACTATGCCGAAAAGCTTGCAAAATTAATTCCTGTTCACGTTTTCAAACTATTATTGAAGAATCATCTATAAACCCAAGGCTTTTTGCGCAGCCATGAGTAAATTAACCTAAGCTATGAAGAACAGCAAGATTGTTGATATCGCAATTTTAAATGTAAATATATAAACAAAGACTATTTACATTTATTTGCAATCATTTTTAAAAATTCAACAATAAAATACGTAAATGCTTCATCTAAGTAGGACACACCAGAAATTGATTGTAGCATCTAAGTGAAAGCTACACCATAAATGAAATGAAATAAATCGTTTATCTTAATCTAATATTAAATAAAACTATAAATATTCATAATTGCGACAACAATCAAAATAATTATAATAATGAACAGTATGATTATTTATTTTAATCAACTTAAAGTCAGTCATTATTTTCGTTAATTTAAAATAATTTTCTTATTAATTCTCATTCAATTAAGGAAGTATTCATGAGCCACGCGCGCTTTTTGATTTTTCAACGCTTATTGTAAATGCGAAAGTAAAAATTTTTAACAAATTAACCTTGACTGAAAAAATTTATTTACCAAGGTAAATCATGAATATTGTGTTTTAACGAGGAAGTCTTCGCCGTAATTGCCATACGTTACACGCCGATTTCAATTTAGAGCCAACAAAATTAATAGAATCATTACTAATGAACAAACTTAATAAACAAGCAAGTGTCAATTTATGCAATTCACAGTAACAGCTAACAAGACACATGTCCCCTATTTTAAACTAAATTAATTGATTTTCAATTGTGTTCCTTCATACACTGTATACGTAGATATGCTGCATTGTTATCTGAAAGTTTAACCAATCGACTTATTTAACATTTAAACGGAGCGGCATTTCCTTAGTAATCTTCATACAATATTTACTTGCGCTAATGTACTAATTTCAATGAAAAAAAGTAGAACGGTTTTGTAATAATTGGACTCGTTACTTACTTTCATGGACGCATTTTCATTTGCATTTTGCAAATTAAACGACATGGTAATATTGCTGAAAACATACATATTGATTCTAGACTACGAATAAAGCATGCTTAGTACTCGCCATTATTCCGATAGAAACTGGTATATTTATATCAGGACGTTGTTAAACGACTATGATATAAAAATTGATAGAATTGCTAATAAAACTTAATATTAATTTAAACAACTTAATTTGTCATTACACTACTTGAAAATTAAATGGAGATCTCACTTATACCATCTAATTCATAAATTTCGTGTATTGCCGAATGTATTCACAATATCAACATTGGGACAATTCTATTCGATAAATGGTGGGACTAAAGAGAGAAATATACATAAGGGTTAAAGACCTCTAACCCTTACGAACAGCGATGGAATATTTTGTTTCATGACTCCAAAACCTTCATTCTGACGGCATATCACGGTGATTGCGTATCGGTATACTAGTAAAGCTCACCCATGCTCCTATTTGTGATACCATCATAATTTACTTTGATGGTACATAATACTAATGCGATTTTACAATCGTATACACTAATTGCACGTAAGTTTGTTAAAATTATTTCACAACCTTACTATCAACGCATAGTATCTCATAACCTTCAGATCTGGTTATTTCTCCTTTACTTGGTATTGTTCAACAAATAAATACTCTCGGGAAATACATAAACTTGAATTCTACGTGAACTGGTGAAGCTGAATGTTGCTCGAATAGGCTTAGCACTTTTTTTAAATATTGAACAAACAATTTTGTAAAATGCATTTTATTATTTCTTATTACAACCGCGTAAATGGCTTAAAACCGTAATTACGCCATATTTTAAAGTATTATTACATAACCGTGATCTCCGGCAAGCACATAGTTTCAACCTTCATTTTTATAAGCCAGTTAGATAAAGTACGTTTCGATTCATCTAATTTTTTTTAATTTTACACAATCATATTTACAAGTAATATAAGTCGCAATACTTCTACAATTCTACATCTACATGATACTGCTTAGTTTAAACAACAATTGCTTAGATTTATAGCGTTCAAGTCGTGCTGAAAATTAACAATATATCTTAATAGATCTTCATATTTCATCCTTATAATTCCCAACAATAACACTATTTCTTGTTCTGATTGTTTATCCGGCACAATGTGTATTGCAGCCATTCTTTATTTGCGGCTATACAGTAATTGCGAATATTTCTTAATTGCACTGATTTTTAACATTCTAATCATTTATTTCCCATAGAGCAGCGCTTTCTAGCACGATTAATTCGAAATGCATACGCTTCTTTATCTTAATCTTTGAGAATTGCTTACAGTCATAAATCCACAAGTGTCAATATACTTTGTATGCCTCCATAAACACTTTCTACAACAAAAGACTATTTAACGAATCCACACGTGCTAAACTAATGTTATTTAATAATCAGTTGAATGCTTGTAAATTTATCATTTATGGAGTCGTGAAATACATGCAACTGCATCGTTTCGTTTACTCAAACGAGCATTAGTTTAGCTGTGACCAATAGACAACAAAATTAACGAACTTGCTTACATTTAGACAATATTAGTAACTTGTTTCATACATTTCTGATTGCTACTTACAATTTAAACGTTCTTTGAAAATATTGCAAATAGCTGCAATGATAACAGCAAATCAAGCCAGTATTAGCACATGATATTGCAACAATTAATCATCATTTTCCACAATTTCACTGAAGACTGCAAGAAAATGTTGGAATTTAAATTTGTTAATATGTACGACAAACGCGAAAAGTACAAATAAAGGTTGTTTGTAATTTATAAATAAACTTGTCCTCGGATAAGTAAAATAATAATGCTTGCATGTTTATAAAGAAAAATAAATAAAATGTAACTCCGCATTGGCTTCGCGAAAACATTGTTGAATTGCACATTTCGCAGGTCATCGGCTCGTTTACAGAAATATTTATAAAATCAGACACGGAGTTTTTGCTCTATCTCGAAAGGTTATAAAGCCAAAAACAAGTGGCGCGCGATCAAACTGTTGCCATTAAAATTATTCACGCAAAACATTTTGCATGGAAACAGTTTGAACGGTTTCGGCGTATTCGCCACGTGGCTTTGTTTGGTGCTTTTGGAGCACTTACTAAAATTGTTGAACGGAAACGTTTGCAATTGTCCAAGAAAATTAATTATTTATCATTTCGGGTCAAAATCCTATACGCAAAATCATATACTAAAATAGCTGACTCGGCAAAACTCTTTTCTACCTTCTATTTAAAAAATGCAGCACAATCCGTCGGACAAATAAAATGCGCCATAAAGTTTCTAGTTAAATTAATATAGTCAAATGATTCATGCATTTCAGGAATGCTACAGCAAATGATAGCGGATATCTTATTGGACATTCCAGTTTAAATAAAAGGGAAAACTCGATTAAGAGGACAATCCAAATAACATTTATTTATAAGCAGCGCTGGGTGTTATCAGCTTTACTGTTCATGCGCTTTAGTTACTTCAGTACAGACTGTACTAAAAATATAACGTTTTCTGTCCAATGCAGGTAACAAACATGATAATGAATTATCTTTGAACAGCACAATTAGCGTAATTCATTGCAGCAATTATTTGTCATTGTGGTATCAAAAAGGCAATAAAAATGCAAAAATCCAAATATATGTGCAAATACGTTCGCGCAACATAAATGGCTGCTATTTACGTGTTTAGGGGAGACAAAACCAGCGACTGCACAAATGCTATTTGACAATCAATTAAATTAAATATTCGCTGCACTGGAGGAAAGATTGATAAATGTAAATTCATAAGCTACCCTTTGGGGTAGTTGGGCGGCTTAGGAATAGCCTGGAATATCAATGTTTTATTTCAACGATCGCGGTCGGATAAATATTAACAAAGTATCTGAAAGGTTTGATTATTTCCAGAGTATGAGATTTGCGTTTATCTTAATTAAAAAGTTATTGTAAATCGAAACCTCTGAAAACCCCACCTCCCCAGAAGTCGGCGATCTAAATGGGTTTCTCATTTCTACATGTTCACAGCATCGAAGTGGATGCTTCCTGATCGGTTTTCAAGAATTATTTTGCTTTTACTGCAACAATACGTAGAATATGATGTGATTCTCTTTATTGCCCAACTTATCCGATTGCATTCGGTTACCGTGTTCATCATGTTGTTTGTCACTGTGGAAGCCTGTTAGTTGGTAGGAGTATTTTGAACTAGTTTCAAGGTTCCACGTGCACAATGCTGCGTACCAAAGTTTCGCTTCACATTTACGACGAGATACACGTGCTGTAGGACAAATTTGCTGTTTGCACGGAATTAATTGCATTATGCACATTTTTATGTTTCGCTAATTTGCTAAAAAGGATAATTAGTGCGTTTAGATACACGCACGAAGGATTATCATCTCTCGCATACATGTGGCATTTCTGCAGCTATTTGCACTGTCGCTATACAGGTGTCTATTTTTAATCTAGCTTTTTTTGTGGGGCGCAAGGATGTCGCGTTCCTCGACTCGGAATACTTTCGATGTTGTGGTCGCTTTGAATAATTTTATCTTGTTGAAACTGTAGATTTAACAGTCCCGCAGATCATAGCAGACATTCACGTTTTAACAAATTTACTATATGTAGATTAAGAGGCAAAGTATCTGCCCCGGCTATATCTTGATTTGTTAGGTAAGATTAACATATAAAAGAAAGAGAATCACCTCCAGATATATTTTTGTTTTGTAAACATTTATATACAAATACCAACTTCTGCTTATTATGGTTATAAAAATAATCAATATAAATGAAAATCATAATGCGATAATGCATCCACTTTATTTCATTCAAAAGTATTTATTGACGACAGACATACTTATAAAATAATCGATATTCTTTTATGAAAATCATGCAATCCTATCTTTCAGTTGTATTTCTGAATTCTATATTGAGAAGGTTAGAGTAGATCGAAGGCCAGACTTTAGCCACAGAAAACTAAAAATACTTTATTAACTTCATTTTCTTATCCATAGCTATACAAATAACAAAATTAAAGTGCAGCCGAATTATGCTTGCATGCGTACATGAGGGGATCTAGTGTACAATATTTTCTTAATATTTTTTTTAATATTTATACCGGCCAAAACATTTGCGAAGTTAAACATGTAGCCACATAAATCGTATCTAGTTAGGTTAAGCGACATAAGTGAGTCCGTTGCTTTAAGCGTTGTGATAATGACTATTAAATTGTTTACTTTGCTAAAATTTTTAAACATTATGTTTTTTCGATACAAGCGCTCACTTAACTTTCGCTCAATAGCCTAAAAAATTTGACACTGGCATATATGATCAGTAGCCTGTGATAATAATGAGACATGTGCTTATTTTTTCTTGCTTTTTGGTTTCGTCATGTTTATAGAAACTTGGAAAAAATTATTGAAGCTGCAAGCTTAAAATGATTTGAATTAAGCGATTCATATTCAACTTCCTTAACGTTTTAAAAAAATTCTTTTTTACATTCTGGCATTGCTATACGATGCATAATAAAGGGAAGGTATTGCAATCATGAAAAAATTAGACCTCCATATTTTGACATATCTCCATGTTTTGAATGTCTTTGAATCCCTTTTGATCATTTGTGGTAGGATGTTTGTGCATGTGGCTGTCTGTGTGTATGTAAATAAAATATTGGTCAGACCGTATGAGATGGATGAAATTTGGCATACGGCTATTATCACAAAATGGTAGATCTGTGTCAACTTTTGAGGTAGTTAGGGCCACCAAAAATACTGGCTTACCTCCACCGGTTTGATATTTTTTCAACTTAACTAACCGTTGAAATAGAGGCATCGAGTTGAAATTGCGTACATCTCTTAACTGCCACGAAAAAACAATAGATACTAAATTTCAACATGATCGGAGCACCAGAAGCGCTATTAATTTATTGTTTGTAGATTCTTTTATGTAGACCATATATATACGGGAATGTTAAATGGAGACACTCCGAAGTACACAATTTAGTTTTCAGAATGGATGCTAGATAATGATAATACAAGCTTAATTTACCGCTAAAGCACAGCAGGTTCACAGAATTGCTCGAAAGAGTGACGAGTTGAAGGCAATGGATATTGATCCCATATACTGACGGGCAGTCTATTCTTCGCAGATATTAAATAAATGTTTACATTGATAATATTGTAATACATTGGTATTTTCGCCGATTTGCTTATCTATCCAGAGTCTCAGTCGCGTAGTGGGGAAATAGAAACAATCTTGGACATGTTGTGAGGTTAGGATGGTAATTAAACGATACTTACTTATCGTATTTTGAATTAGTTTGATTTATTAAATCAAGACACTGAATAATGATTTATGTATAAAGCGGAGACTATTTGCTTTTATATCAATGATAGCTTACCGATAATTAAAATTTGGGCAAAAAAAATCTTATTAATGTAATATATACTATAAGTAGCAATTCTTTTCACAACATTATCAATACCTTAAAATTCTTTTGCATAGTTTTAAATAAAATTGCGGTTTATTTAGCTTAACTTGAAATTTTTAACCGCAAGCATAACTTCCAGTTCTAGAACTATCTGCCAACTCAAAGCATACAGTTTCTGGTAGAACTCGATATTTTCTGTAGCAAAGATCCAATAACCCCATGCAGGCATCCTTCCTCCTATGTGATGGTATGCGTGGCGGGAGGGGTCGTCCAACAAACAAGCCACCCTACATTTGTAAGGCAGTTCCTCCGGCTATCGCAGACGTGCCAGCTGTTACTGTGTTATATTAACTCCTCTACAGTACACTCTACGGTGCAACCAGATAAAACCCAATATCAACTTAACCTGCATGCACTGCCCTCCGTGGCTAACACATGGCTGTCTACGCTGACAAAAGCCACCAGTAACCTTTTAATACCAGTATATTTAATAGGGCTTTTTCCCTATAGCTTTTCAAATATCTCATAACAAGAGACCCATTTACTGCACTAAATCAAGATATTTCCTTCATCCATTAATTTCAATACATGAAGTAAATGTAATTTTGTTAAATATTTGATGCCTTTGATTTTGGTTCTATGTATTTATTTAATGGAATGCTTTGTTTCAATTTAAATTTTTTTTCGAAACTATTGTTAATAATGTGTCTCTAGATGTAGTTTCTAATTTTAAACAAATATATGAATGCAGTAGCCATTATATTATTATGTTCGCATAACCAGTTTTAGAACCAGACACATTTTATTCTCTAATAATTATTTCATAAGATAGTGTTACCTTACTGTGGGAGTTTCCCACTCTATCTTGGAAAATTTGTTAAAACTGTCAAATCTGAAGTTTATATCTGCATTCAAACATACCAATTTTGAAAAAACCGACAATTGTACCAACCTGATGACATTTACCATAACGCCTCGAATCTGTTTGAGACAGGGGAGCTAAAAATAAACCAGCCCCCATGTAATTTGCGTAATTATTTTCTGCAAGTGAAATTGTGCTTGTTGACACGAGTCATTCGTAACCATTTATTTCCTAAAATAGGTCCACTGCTTTTCCAGCGATTTTGGGGGCCTAAAATGATTTCCTAATTATAAAAACGGTATTTTATATTTGCTTGAACGAGTTGCCAATGCCACTAAGGTCGCTATTTCAAAATGATAATATCCAAATTTAAAATGTATCTCATGATATTGTATATATTTAGTTTTCACCGTAATACATAGTTCGAAATGTAATTATGAGCTTATATAAATAGCCTGCTATTTGGTAAATGTAACATACGTCACATAATTATCTTTATTTTACTAATAGACTCCATTAGCAGATTCAATAATATAATTTGCAAATGCACCTTAATTATCTACTGCGTCCAAACACAAGTGTTCTTAAAAACTTTTTTATCAGTTGTATTATACTTAGTCATGTTTTTAGTATCCATTTTTATTTTTAGTTAGCGTCATCATTACTATTTACTTAGACATAAAAATCAAACAATATTTGAATACTTTAAGCTTCATCTCATAACTGAAAGAGCCAAAGAATTGAGATTTCTTGTATATTTTATAAATGCATTATATCAATGTTCAAATATGGCCTCTGTAAATATCATCCAGCCAATCAAAGATATGAATATATAAAGACGAATTCTGTGAAAGCCTATGAACAATATGTCCTTATTTCATTATACCCCCATCTTTATGTCGAAATTATCATTAAGAATATTTTAATTGCAGATTTTACTTAACTAATTAAAAAATTTCACTTATTGGTGAAATAATTGGTGTTTACGTACTAAGTAGCGTAAAAAGTTTGCGCTTTTTCAACATTCCACGTGACCGTATGACCCTCATTCTTTTTCATCAAAATACGACAGTAATTTTAATATAAACGAATTTCAAATTTATCATACAATATGCATATGTAATTATTAATATGCAATTTAATGCAACTTCAACGTTTCAATGTTAGCCATATTGTATTCGCGATTATTATCTCATTTATTTTCTACAACGCTTGGAAGTGCGATTAATTTAATTATAAATTCAAGTCATCCCATAACGGATAATATAATTATGTTTTAAAAACCATTACAAGTGCTAAAAATAACGAGTTTTTTTTAAACGCTAGCAATCATCTAGAATTTTTATCAACTTTATTTCTTTGTTACAGCTGGGAATAATCTACAGAGATATAAAGCTAGAAAATATCTTAGTAGACGAGAACGGCCACATAGTCTTGACAGATTTCGGTCTCAGCAAAGAACTGCCCAGGTCGGGCAATTCGGACCAAAGAGCCTATTCATTCTGTGGGACAATAGAATATATGGCTCCAGAAGTTGTGAAGGGCGGCACACAAGGACATGATATTGTAAGTATAATATTCTCATTATATTTTTAAATCAGTATTGCTTCTACACTTGCAAAACGACACAAACTACATACTGCAAACGTAATAAATCTCAGTTTTTGTGCAATACGCTTTCCATATTTTTCGCAAACACCAACGAAATTTCTCGTGATGCTTCCCTAAACCATTAAATAGCTCATAATGTAAAGCAAAAATATTGCATATCCCAACATAACAAAATGCTTTCGATAACTTCCTTGCGTATCCCTACATAAAACAAAACACCACCAAGGAAAATGAATCTGCTGATTCTCAATGCCCATCTCGTCTGCATTTAAACGGCAGCAATTTTTGGGTGGATTTAGGATCATAGCAACTTATAACTTATAAGCAAGGCTTTATGTTGGTTCGTAAAACAAATCTAGTTGCATGGAAAATGAAGATCAGGCTTGTGCAACGCGAAGATAATGTCAGGGTGTATGAATTAAACCAGCAATGGAGTTTGCCATTTTAAAGTAAATCCATAATTTCCGTTGTAAAATGATATTTCGCGTGCGTCTAAACGAAAAGTGGGTTTTCATGCTGGCGCCCTTGGCTCCCCAGAGATTTGGGTTAAAGCAACCCTTAACATGCTATACGGCTCGGCGGAGGCCTACTTTTATAGCACAGTAGTGTACCCTCCTTTTAGGGTTGGCTGACCCAAATTAACAACACCAGATGCTCTGGACTTTAGACGAATGTCTAGGACATGTTTCTAGGTTAGGGCTATGTTCGTCGTTTTTATATAACCGTTATATCGATCTTGAAGCGCTTTTTCCTAGTAGCAGGTTGCTAAAGAAATCTATTCTTCCCCATTACTCAAGTCAAATTATTTAATTTTTATTAGAAATTGAATGGTATATTTTTTGTTGCAAAGAATTTATCTTGATAAAATGGGAAAGTACCTCAGATTATTGATTCAACAAAGGTTATTGGCATTACATTTACATTTTACTTTCTTTTAAATCGATTTTCTGGCTAAGAAATTAAAGTCTCTATTTTATCACGAACAACTAGATATAATCTAAAGGAATCTATAATATAGTATTTAATTCAAGCAAAAGGCGACTTAGTTTTAAAAGAAAATGTATGTAAATCCCAAACAGAATCCTTTCATAACATAATTTTAATTAACCAGCTCCTCAATTTTTACACAATTAAATATATTTTAAAAGTACTCCCTCTTGTTTCCGTGTAAATTCTGTTTGTCTGTTCTTAAGCGTACCAGGCTCTATAATTTTTACATTCTGAAAATAAACAGGTCTACTACGGAATCGAAACAGTAATAATTTAATCCTTAACAGTAAAATAATACACTGCAAGATAACTGGAATTAATGCAAATAAATATCAGCATTGCTAATATTTGCTCTTTTCTAAACAGTCACACTTAAATGCACCATTAAAAATTTCAATTTATTTGAATTCGCAAAATTAAAAGGAATTCAAATCATAGTAAAAAAATCGCGATAATAAATCCGTTAGTAGTTTGGCTGACCGATCGTGAAATCTAATAGTCTTTTTGTTTGCAATTTTTAATGGTTCGTAAATGCAAAAAGTCTAGTTTCTCTCAAATATTGTTTAAGAAATTCTTGAACCGATTTACAGTTAATGTTCGGAAGAAATGTTGCTTGACGAGGAACTGCTTTGAAATCAACTGGAGTATGTTAAAACGTAGAAATAGCTAATATAAAACAGGAATTTTGTTTAATAACTGGTTAGTTGCAATAATTTACTTAATTTTCCAATTACTTGGTGCCTTACAATTTTTTAATTATACGACGAAATAAATTGAATAATTTTCTAATGCATTGGGTTTTTAGTTTTTTTCTGTTTTAAGTAGCGCAAGCATAACAAACAAGTTTGCAATTTTCATAGCGTTTAGGACTAAACGCAAACCTTCGAATCATTGAGAAATTCGAAATAAGGTCAGATTGATTCAATAATAAATCTCTTATTTATTCCGTTTGACTAATCAAGGATTGTGGAACAAACCGAAACTCTATTGTTTCAACTCGCGGAGATTGTAGGCGAAACAAATATATAATTACTGAAATTCCTAGTCGTAGTTTTCATCACGTTAACAATTCAAGGATTTTGAAGTCATTGAGATACTCTACAGCAAGCTTTATAGCAAACACTCGTTTCGGTTCTTCGGTAACATTTTCTACGAAAGTAGCAATTACCAAAATTCTTTAAAAAAACGTGTTGCCTTTTAAACAGTCGCGTCTAACAGAAATCGCTGTTTAGTACTTAACTAACATAATTGAAATGCCGCTTGAAAAGTATACCTAACTGTAGAATTACAGTTAAGAAATGATAAAAATGCTTACGATTCCGGTACACTGTAAAATATAAGTGGGTCACCTGCTACCTTTGCAATACCAATGTAAGTGGAACGAAGAGAGTGACTGCGACTATCTTACGCAAATTGTCTAACGTAAAAGCGAGACGGACTATGCCTAACAGTGAAAGTAGGATATACTATATCATGTTTATGCTACAAATTGCAATAAATTGAGACATATTTTGTAATAGGGTAGAGATGAATTTTTATGATAGCGGTCTATCTAAATGAGCCGGTTGTTAATGAACAAAAGTGAACTTGAGCGAAATTTCTTCTTTCTTTGCCAAATTCCCTGGAGCTGTAGAACAGTTTAACCTATTGCGAAACATTGTTGCTTTCTTTTTGCGCGATAACAATTTATTTCGCGAATTATAAGAATGTGAATAGGCTTTTTAAAAAACAGATTTCTAGTTTTGAGTCACAAATTCCTTCTTTAATTCTTCAATTTATTTAAAAACAACAATGTAATTTGCTATGTAATTGCTAGTTTACTACCATTTTTTTTAATATCGAAATTTTAAATGTAAAAGCCTTATTCAACACGATGTACATCGACAAGTTATTAAATACACCGTTTTACCCGTCTTAGTTGCTAGATACATCTTTATTTGAATAGTTTTTCGATTTTATTGTCAATCCTTGTAATATGGCATTGAAAAGTTTATTCGTCACTTATGGAGTCTAGGCAGAATTAAACGTGAAACTTTTCCTTAACTAATATCGTTCGCACCAATAACTGTCGCTCTCAGAGGAGACTCCAGCCTTAATTAAAAGAAGTGCGATGATGTTCACGGTAAACACCGTAGCTATTACTTCAGAAGAGCGCTTCATTGTTGTAACATTGATAAACATTACGTACACACCATATGATTCAGGTCGTGGATCAATTGCTGACATACTTTTCTGACCCACTTTTCCACTGTTTCTAACATTTTGCGCTTGTTCTTTCGCACATATCTTTTATATAAATATCTATTTTCGCATAATACACATTACACATTCGAAAATAAAGGACCTTGTGTCAAATTCCACTCAATTAACTTACCCAAATATGTGCAGGACTTTGCGCGTGTACATAAATAAATTATTGTAGAATATTCGGAAATTTTGTAGTTCAGGGTTTTCAATGTATATTTATTTGTAATTCTATTAACTTGCCCTGTTCAATTGTAAATGATTCAGCAGAACGAAAACCCACTTTCTCCGCAGAAAACGTAAATAAGATCGTATGTAGGACGCTTCTGTGAAAATCATCCAAGAAATTAACATAAATATTTTCTTTCGAGGAAATTGCCATCTTTTACTGAATTAATGCAACTTGTATATAACAAACGCTTATGCGATTCTTCTAGGACAATTTTTTTTGTTGATAGCTTATAAAAATACGCTTAAAATTCAAAAGCCAATCACTTATACATTTTAAATTGATTTTTCTTGCCCTTCACTTATAATAACATTTTCAAAATGAATTTATTACATCCGAAGGATGCTGTGATGGATGATTGTCTATTTAAGGCATGGCGTGTTGCTCCTGTGTTGTGTGCAATTTCCCCGAGCAATCTGGGTTAACTATGCAATCCTGTGTTCATCCCCTTTGTTAAATACGGAACAACCTTTCCATTCCGTGTAGTTATCACGCTTTACCGGTCGGCTTCCTAACTAGAAAACAAGACTGGCAACTCACGTGCCCATAAAACATATTTTTGTATTAAAAAATGTGCTTGTACAAAATATCAACGCCAAAAAATGTCAAGAAAACTGAAAGTAAGACCTAAATGGATAAACCCCGGGGCTTTCCAATAACAAAAACCTGTTTAGCTAAAGGACTTCATATCTTTTATGCTGTACACCCACGTGTTTATTACGGCTGGGCGTCGGGCCTGCAGCGAAAACAATTCCCGCTACCGCCAATTTCAGGAAAAGCTGAAAACTTGATCGTCTATATTAGCCAAACACCTTCCAAGTAAATCCTTAAGTGTTTTCCAAGCCTCCAAGTGCAAAAGCAATTAACAAAGACGAACTTGTTCTGATTTTAGTTATATAGAAAACTGTAATAATTTGCCATTCAACTCAGTTAATTACACCACACAATCGAATACCGTAGTAAAGCGCTACTAATCTATTTTTAGCAGAGTCCTTGGTAGACAATATACAATAATATTTAAGCATTCGAGCAAAATATTAGTGAAAAACTAATAATACCATCTTCTCCCACACACTGCGATCTTAGTGCTATACATAGCACACATGCCAATCGCAAAAAATCATTCTCGCACTGCGACGTCAAATGTACATTCATAATTCAAAGGAATGTCCCCATTTTATGTATGCATTTTTCCGTTTGATATTTTCTTGTTTGTCCAATATTTTGATAATTAGCAAAATTTCCGTGCAATTGAATTCTACACCTAACTATAAATAGTAGGTGTTTCACAAACCTAAATCTACTGAGTATCTAAAAATAATTTGTTTTACAAATCTAATTTTTCTGAGCCTACAAAGCTTTATTGGCCTTGTGCGGCATCAGGCGACTAATAAATCGCAGCAGCGTAAAAGTAGAATAATTCTTTCGCCAAAGAAACCCTACTTGTGAAAATTAGATTAACGCCGAAAAGATTAAGTGTCCTACATAAGGAGGTAGACTTTTGAGGGACATTAAATAAATTCATTTTTAGGTTATGGGACATGAATTTAATCCAGCATTTTAGAATAAGTAGGACATTATGTGTTTATATGGGCGATACATTTGCAAGATGCTGAAATTTGAACGATGTATTGCCGAAGTGTTTGACCGTCGCCAAATGATCGTTTTACTTAATTTCATCTGGTAAACAATTGTTTGTCAGTGTGAAAGCGTTACAAAAAATGTACACAAAATGTTTCACTACAAGAAAGTTTATGAGTAAACGTAAAATGTCAGTACAAAAATATTTTTTAATACAAAGTTTAATGCGAAATAAAAATTAACGTCACTAACACATAGTGTATTTTGCTGACTTTAAGAACCATGGATTCGAGTTTTGGGTGCCTTTTATGGTCCAAAGGTAACAGTCAAATATTTTTTTCAATAAATCCGCTCTAAATGTAAGGTACATTTTTTAGTCTGGTAAATATACCATGGTGCTGAATGACGCTTTGATTGTCAAGACCTAGTATTTGGCCTAGTCTGTAATCGCTTACGCTTTTAAGATGAATTTTTTGCATTTATTTAACAGTAGTCAAATATTTTATCTATAAGCTATTCTGTTAATATGAGAACCGTGCAATCACTGTCCAGATGAGGTTCAATAAGATAACCTCTACTATCTTACAGCAATTGGCAAAATTTTCCTTAATCTTCTGTTGTTTTCTTCCTGTGTTAGTGGTTAAAGCAGTGGATTGATGTCCACTGTTTTCAATTTTTAATTGTGCTTATTATTCGGGAAGAGATTTTTGACCACTTGTGAATAGATCTTGGTGCAATGTACGGTTTGAGACATACCAACCTGCATCTACTATGGTTCACAGGGTTTTAGATTGTGCTCGCTAAATTATTGCAATATTGGATACATTGGCACATCCTCACGGTCCTCTGTTTTAGGTCCATATTGGTATAATAAATAATTTTTACAATAAGATCTTCAAGTCAATTAGTTTACGTCTTTTGTAATGTGCTTCCTGCAATTTAGTCTATTGTCTACATGGATGTTCAACTATTTTACCCTTCTTCTACTTGGTGTTTGTATGCTATTTATAAATACTAGTAGACACAGTTCTTTTCATAAGGTGAAGATTATGTGTTGAGATTTATTCTCATTTATATTCATTCTTTATTTTCTTTATTCTCTATTTTCAAACAATGTTTTTGAAGATGTAGAGTTGCTACAATAGGGTCTTTGTGGGTTGCCAAGATAGCCGTATTATCTGCGAAAGTTCCTAGTGTGATATATTCTGTTGTTGGCAGATCGGTCGTGTATATTAAGTATAGTGTGAGTCCTAGAACACTTACCTGTAGAACACCTCATTTAATTGAATAAAATTTAGAGGTCACTTCATTCACCCTTGTTCGGAATTGTCTATTCTTTAAATAAGCTTTGAGCAAAATGTAGTGTGATTGGGGAAAGTGATAATTGATTTTATAGAGGAGATTATCTTGCCATTCCTTGTTGTAAGATTGGCCAATATCAAGGAAGGCTGCTAAGCAGTACTAGGGCTTTGTTGATTGTGCGTACTATTCGATGGTACTGTTGTACGATTGAGAGCTGAAAAGATTTGATGGTATTGAAGCATGGGAATATCTGTTTTTACGAAAATGATAATTTTTGAAGCGAAAAAATGGACACTGCTAATGGAAATGTAGATAGAATTTACCAGATCAGCGTCTTGGAGCTAGAGATTAATATCCGACATGAGTTATGTTTGCTTATAAATGCCGGCTGGATATAGAATTCCAAAGATTAGTTACACCTGCCTCTAACTTTTGATATTCCTTCATATCGGACTGTGGAATCACAAGGCACCAAATCAATAATGATCAAAACAAGTTATGAAATCACCCAATGTACTGTGGTTTCAGTTCATTGCGTGGTTGGCAGAAAACTACTACCCTCCATAAACTTTAAGAGAAAAACTTATCCAAAAATGAAATTCCTAGTGGGATTACTATTCATGTTCAAAAAGACACACAGATAAAACAGGAATAACGTTATAGATAGAAAACATATGGGCAAAACGTCCCGGTGCAATTTGAGTGTAGGATCAATTTAGAGCGCATACAACAGAATGATAAAATATGCTTCTAAAATATATAAATACACAAATAGCACTCATACCTGAGAAGCTCACAAGTCAATTATAACTCTCTATCTCTATGAATAAACCATTTAAAACAGTTGAAGCAAGAAGAGTGGAATAAATGGAAGGCAATCGAAAATCATATCACCGTAAATGTATAGGAAGCTTGGGGAGCAAGTTGGAAAAAGACACCATTATAGACATTTTAAAAAATGGAATAAATAAGGCTATAGAAGATATTGAAGATGAGACAGTTTTTAAAAGGAGTGACAACAATAATTTGGATGAAAGGAATACAAATGGTTTCATTAACGAGTCGAATGATAGTACCGAGAGTGAAAATGGACTGAATATTGCTAGTACGAATTATGTTAACAATAAATAGATGTGATTCGAAAGTAACATTAAAATATATTTTTCCAACGATCATTTCATAAATTTGAGGTGCGTCGTATAATCCGAA
This sequence comes from Helochares maculicollis, assembly GCA_033557835.1. Classification (NCBI taxonomy): domain Eukaryota; kingdom Metazoa; phylum Arthropoda; class Insecta; order Coleoptera; family Hydrophilidae; genus Helochares; species Helochares maculicollis. The sequence goes on along the minus strand of JAWQRO010000090.1, from coordinate 18,917 downwards.
GCATTTTAAAACTTTGTTATATCACCTTCATATCGGAAATTTACATGATTTGCGATTTTTTTATAATTTACATTGCTTTTTGCAATCTGTACTTAACATTAGGGTGCCGGCATTTTCTACAGTATTCATGATATATTTATTATTTACTTTGTTTTCAAACTGTCGACTCGTCTATTAATAATTTAAAATGTACTAAGAAATAAATACCTATATTTTTCAACAAAGTATCATTACTTTACTTGAACAACCAGCTACGTTAAATATAAAGGAACGTGTAACAAAGTCGTTTGCAGATTACTGCGAATCAAGTGGATAGATATGTTTTTAAAAATCGTTATATAAAACCTCTTTTCATTACTCGATACCTATCGATTATATAATGAAGGTCGACTTTGGTATTTATAGCAAAAAATTAAATTTCATGGGGATAGAATTTTATAGTTGTTTGAAAAAGATTTTTATCGATGTTCAGAGACCGCTGCAATTACTACTCATGTTGCGCAAGATGACAGTACGAGTATATATATATGAGCAGTTATCCATATTTTCTGCACACTATATTATAAAAGCGTCGACTCATTTAATTAAAAAATACAATAATATTTAACTTGGTAAATTTGTTTACATTTGCTGCAACAACTCACACACGAATACTTTGTTTCGCTGTAATATGGGGCCGTCAGCATAGATTAATTTATTTTAATGACATATGGCGTGATCTCAAAGTCAACAATTCATTTTGTTATTGAAAATAATTTTTAATTACTCATAATTGTAAAGTGTTGAACCGAAGCAGTAGCTACGCATATATTATGAGCTCTAACCTAGAAACCCAATTAGATAAAACCTTCGGCCGTGCCATTGATTACATAAATTATCAGGTAAGAAGATGCGTTGTTTTTAGCACCGGCACAGCAGGTACATAGAAACATTGGCCGAATGAGAGTAAATCTGCCTCTTCCACTTCCTACCGCAAAGAAGTGTTACAACAGTTATGAACAACAAGTACCGCTGGGTCTAGCACGCTAATTTCATATGAAAGTGTGTAGCAACCACAGTAATAGTCTCCTTGAAGCGTGAGATTTTTGCAGCTTTAAATTTCACTAACCGGAAATGCTTCCTATATATAAGAGCAACCCCAAAAAATATTGTTTTAATGTACATTGCCATGCATTTTTATTTACATTAACTAATTCACCAATATCTACATCTTTCATCATGAAACTTCCAAAATTTTCGTAGATGATCATCTCTTAAACCTGTAACAAGGAATTAATACTACATGGTAATTTATGAATAAATTTTTATGCCAAAATCTATCTCAAGATTTGCGGTATATAATTGCTTGTATTATACATGTAATTTCACATTTATTAAACCTATACTTGCTATTACCTATCAGCATTAGCTTAATAGCTTTACCATTTTTTCAGGCCGTTGATTGGTGGTCAGTAGGGGTTCTGACCTACGAACTCTTAACTGGTGCTTCACCTTTCACAGTGGAAGGAGAAAGAAATACTCAACAAGAAATTTCCAAGAGAATACTTAAAACTACTCCACCTATTCCACCATGTAAGTTGATGTGTTTTTTAAAAATAGAAAATTGATTAAATCATTATAGCCATAAAAAAGATTAGTTATTTTATAGAAGCATCTAAGACGCATTTGCTAAAGCGTGGTTGTTCTTAATTAATTTTATAAACATTTTGCTCTTAAACAAAACACCTTATGCAGTTGACAATTATTCTTAAAATTATTTCAAGAGTATACTGTGATTTACTGAATTTTCTTGATATTAATTTGACTATATAAATCTTATATTATGTTTTTAATTGCAGTCATTTTCTGTGACATAAGCACATCATAATTTCATTTAGTTAACAAAGTATTGGAAACGTTAGTGATTTAGCAGATAAAAATTATTTGAGAAATTGTTTGATTCTGTTCTTTCTTAATAGTTTAAAGTATTGTATAAATATATTTGTGTGAACACCTTCTTATGCTTTGTAATCATTTTCAGATCTTGGAACTGATGTTACTGATTTTATTACCAAATTGTTGGTGAAAGATCCAAGACGACGGCTCGGTGGAGGGGAAGAAGATGCTGCCGAATTGAAAAGACATCCATTCTTCAAATCTTTAGATTGGAAAGCATTGGCACGAAAAGAAATTCCTGCTCCATTTAAACCTGTAATAAGGTATTTATTTTTCAGTTTTAAAAATCCATAAATATTTCCTTAAATATTAATTAATCCAAGTCTTCTGTATCGCTTCTCATTATAAACACATTTTTATGTATATGTATAAGGCCAAAGTGTATTAGGAATTACTAAAATGATCCATACAAAGTTTTTTGTGTACAATTTATTAAGAAATTTAATATCCATAACTTTGAGTTTTCAGATGTTAGTGCATGAACCAATAGAAACCTAGCTTTGCTAGATTGTTGTAATATTTCAATAGTAATCAGAAATTCTACAAATTATGTTCTTTGGCTTTATCTCCCCGCCTACGGCTCTTTGATGGAATTCAAATTATCTAACAACTATCAGCTTTGTTTTCTTACTTGCAAATATTAAATAGTTCTACATCAATTATCAATCAATATGGAACCCACGGCAATTACTCCTTTCCTTTCTTGGCAGTTTTCCCCCATTTCTTTATAATTGAAAAATAATTTTGCAATCATAATTTGTTCTTTTTTAGATCTGAGCTGGACGTGTCCAACTTTAGTGAAGAGTTCACCGGTATGCCAGCCACTGATTCACCAGCAGTAGTTCCTCCAAACTATGATAAAATTTTCAAAGGCTACTCATATGTAGCTCCCTCAGTGCTATTCTCAAGAAACGTCATTTCTGATGAATTGCTCAAACCCGTCGTCAGGCAGGATGATACGTCTGCCTTAGTACAGTGCCAAGTTGCTGGTTCTCCCTTTTTTGAAGTCTACGATATTGATTTGAAAGAACAAATTTTGGGAGACGGTTCGTTTTCTATATGCAGAAGATGTGTTCATAAGGCAACTAAGAAGGAGTATGCTGTTAAAATTGTTAGTAGAAGGATAGATTGTACTCAAGAAATTAACTTGCTTAGGGCTTGCCAAGGGCATGCTAATATTGTTAATTTGCATGATGTCATTCTAGATGAAGGACATACATATTTAGTATTTGAATTGTTGAAAGGAGGAGAATTACTAGATCGTATTAGGAAAAAGTCAAAGTTTACTGAAGCCGAAGCTTCTGATATCTTGCGTAAATTAGTATCGGCTGTGAGTTTTATGCACTCAAGAGGAGTGGTTCATAGGGACCTTAAACCTGAAAACTTATTGTTTACATCAGAAGGAGAGAAGGCTGAGTTAAAAGTTGTAGACTTTGGATTTGCACGCTTAAAACAAGAAAAAGAAGGACTCCACACTCCTTGTTTTACGTTGCATTATGCTGCACCAGAGGTGCTTAACGGTGATCCTGAAGGGTATGATGAAAACTGTGATTTGTGGAGTTTAGGTGTTATTTTGTATACGATGCTTTGTGGAAGAGCTCCTTTCCACGCCAGATCAAGGGATGACAGTGCAGCTGCAGTGATGAAAAGAATCAAAGGTGGTGAATTTGATTTTTCGGCTGCGTCCTGGAAAGAAGTAACTCCAGAAGCAAAAGCGGTAGTTAGAGGATTATTAACTGTTGATCCTTCACAAAGACTTAGAATGGAAGACTTAATGAATAATTCATGGGTTCAAGGCAGTCAAAATATACCCCATACTCCTCTAATGACACCAGATGTTTTGTGTTCAAGTAGCTCTGCTGAAAAGTGCCTCCAAACAACATTCAATGCTTTCCATAAAGCGCAAAGAGAAGGATTTAGATTAAAGGATGTACAAACAGCTAAGCTGGCGCAAAGACGGAGAAAGAAGAAGAGTTCCTCTGATAATAATAGTACTTCGTCTTCATTTACGAGTGAAGGCTCTTTGAAGAGTGGTCCTAGTACACCACTTACAAGACCAAAATTATCATTAGACTTAAAGAAGACTGAAGAAAAATCAGAAATCTTTTCCGATAAAAGCTCGAATTTGAAAGTTAGTTCCAGTTCATCCGAAAATAAAGATAAGGTATTTAACTTTGGTGAAGCTCGTGTAAATGAATACCTAAGAACTATGAGCTCAAGTCCTCTGGATCCTGAACACGTATCGCCTTCAAGCTCTGTAAATGCACGCGTTTCAGACTCTAGTGGTGTAGTTATTGAAAAAACAGAAGGAGAAGAAAAACGATCTGTTCCTGAGCGAGCTTCTACAAGCTCTAGTGGAATTGTTAGTGAAAACACATCGACCGAATCAATACAAAAAGTGAAACAAACTCGTCAAAGAAAAGTATATGTTCGGACAAGACAAAGTGAGAGAATAAGACGACTGCAAAGGAGGGAAATTGATTATGATCCAGAACCATTCATGGTATTTGCAACGCCATCACGGAAAAGAAAACTGGAGGACCATGTGACAGTAGTATCAAATTTAGACGAATCCCCTAGATTGAAAATGAAACGGAAAGCAGAAATGCAAACTGAAACTAGATTAATTAAAAAGGGAAGACGGAACAAAGCTGCCCGATAGATATTATAAAATATAAATTTGCAATTTTTTCTAACATGATCGGCAAAAACTATCAGATTTGCAAATTTGACTGTTATTCAAGACTATTATTGTTAACTTTATGCACCTAGATGTGCAATGTGTAAAAATAATTATTGTTTGGTACAGGTACATGTATGTAATTGTTAGTTTTTAATTGCCCAAAGAGTTTTTTGCTGTGCTTAATCTTCTTTGTTGAAATAAATTTTTGTATATATAGATATATATTAGAAATTAAAAAATAAAATATTTTAATTCGTTAAAGGTCATTTACAGCTAATACTTAAATTGCACTTGTCTAAATTTTAGATTGTAAATACTATTGAGCTTAGAAGAAAACTTCACATGTTATGCTAAACATAAAAAATATATATTTTTAGTTAAATCGAGAAACATTTATAAATATATTGAAAGATAAGTGATTTCAACAAAGAATAGCAAATTATCTGATGTCATATACTAAATAGGATTTGTTTCTAAAAGCAAGATTATTATTCTGAAATTGTTTTTGTATGCTTTGAATTTATTCAAAGTAACTAGTGTATATATAAAATTTATCAAGTACGGAAAGGATTTAAAAAATCGAAATTGTTATATTTTTGTACTTGTTTTCATAATTGTGTCTAAAACTACAAATGTTTCCTAAGACGATTATTGAAATAAATGTTTTATTGCAATTTTAAAATTAAATTATGCGATTATATGTTGCTTTGTCATGAAGTCAATTATTTTATTCTGCAATTTTAAAATTGCATAGGTATTTCTTTTAATGATTGTTACTATAATATGTTTTTACTTTATTTGTTTTCCTATTGTTTTTATTTGATTTTAATTATTTTTTAAGTATAGGTCTTTTGATTTTCAATGAAATTAAATTATATTTACATTTATTATTTCCAATTTTTGTCCCAGGGTGCTATGAACAAAATTTAAATGCAAGATTTTAGTTGTGGAAAGTCTAGACATTATTAGTTTGCTATTGGATCATAATTATGATTTTTTAGCAAAAATATCTTCCACTATAGTTACTTTCCTGATATAAATCCTAGACACCAATTTGATCAATGAATTACGAGATATTTTGTGATTGGTGATTAACATATTAGAATGGTGTTTTTTATTTTGTTCATGCAGATTGTCCTGTGAAGTTTCGAAACTTTAGAAAACATATCTTTAACTGCTCTTAAAATGGAAGCTTGCTTCACATCCCAATTTGTCCTCTAAAATCTTTTGTCAAACCAGCTTAAGTGATTTAAAATAGCTTTGAAATTGCTGTTTCCATGGTTTATTGAATTCAAATACACAATTAAGTTCTTTTAAAGATACATTAGGCTAGTTTGAATTTAAACTACAAGTAAAATGTTAAACCAGCAATTTAATTTATCAATCAAAAATTTTTAGTGATAATATAGAATTAAACTAACATTTAAATTGAATAAATTGGCAAGATTTGTTGTAACATACTGAATATGGATTCAATTCAACATGGAAGAGTATACTAATGCATGTGTGAGTTCACTATCTAGGGCCAAAGATTTATAAATCTGGACAAGATAAAGTTATTTAAAAATGTTTTGTATTTTTTTCTAAAATTCTATGATCTGTACCATATACTGTCTAGAAGTCCCTCAATCATGATTTCATTTCTCCATGCTTGGACATGGGCATTCAGAGCTAATGAGCGCCAATTAAACGTGTATATACATTTAAGATATACAGATTGTCCAAACTTGCTTGTGCATTAGAATCGTTCGCTAAGTCTTCCTATACATAAACATTCGAGGATTACAAAGCATTTAACACTTTTAATAGCTTCACTAATCCCAAAATTATAGTGAAAATAAACCACCAATGACATAGAATATGTACTGTTAATATGTTTACTTACAGTATATTTGATCATGCAAATGAATGTACAACAAATACAAATGTCAGACTCATTCAAACTTAAGATAAGCATGACAACATATCTTTTACCTACCCATTTTAGTTCAATTTTGCAGGATATGTTGGAAAGAATGTGTTTCTTTATATTGTTGCAAATCTTGTTATCTAGTAAAATGTTATTAAATATTACGTACAATAACAAACTTTCAATTTACTTATTGTATTTGTTTGTTTATGTGTATAAGAAGTACAAACAAAAGAGAATAAAACAATGTGATGGTAGTATAAATGAAGTTGTAATTAATTGAAGTAGTAGAAAGAATTACTTTTGTTATACGTTATATATTTTCAAATCTGATAGTAATTCTTGTGTGATAAAATGAAGGTAAACGTCTTAAGACTTATGGCGTTTTTTTTTGTTTCAACATTGAATCGGTCATGTTCTTTGTTCCATTTTAGACAATTTATTATAATATTTAAGTGCACTTCATAGAATCCATTATTATTTTCATAAAAGTACCAAAAAAAAAACAATGTATATATTATGTATGAAGATAGAATTTTGTAAATTGTATAGTATGATTGTTTTACCAAGTATAATAGTTTTATACAAAGAGAAGCTGGAGACTAGTTACATAGTTAGGATATTTAAACTTGCGCGAGTTTTTTTATTTGTATTTCGTTTATTTAAAAATCAACACTTATTTGTAAAAATTTGCAGATCATATGATTACATTTTATTATAAGAATATCTAAATAATATTACTAACTATGAGCGATTTATTTTTGTGAAAAGAAAATTAACAAGATTGTATTATGGTTAGTAAGTTATATAATGTGGTAACTAACTTGTCATTTCTTTATAGTCATAGGTTATCATGCCTTTTACCTGTTTTTTTATAAGTCAGTAGGTTAATTAATTCGATTTTATTTAATTGCACTAATTATAAGTATTTAACTTATATTTTTATGGTTTCTTTTTTGCACTCAGGTTCATGAGTTTCTTTGGAGTTGCTCATAGCAGAAATACTTTGTTCATTATGCTAATTTTTCTTTTTTATATTTAGCAATTTATACTGTATCCAAAGTATTTACTTATTTTAGATTTTATTTTGTTTACATGAAGGGTATTGATTTTTTTTGTAAATTGTGAGACCAAGTGGACAGTGCCTTTTCCTCTGGCGATTCTGTTTGCAGAGGCTGTCTTGCTTGAAGGCAACGTACATGTTAGTATGTAATAATTGCCTTATGGTAGTATTAAAAACTATGCAATTCTTTAAACGTTGTTTTTTTTTCAAACACTCCAGTCCCTTACAAAAGTTAACATTACTTTTTGCTAACAAAAAAATATATTAATCAAAAGAATTTTTTGTAGTTTGAATACTTGAAATGGGGTTATAGTGTGTGTGTGAATACCTAAATACTAAATACTTAAAATAAAACATTAAAATTTAGTGGAGACGGGCTTTCATATTTTTCTTGAAATATTCAAGAACTTTTGCAAAGTTAAATTAATAATGAAAATAATAGTTTGCATTTTAGGCTTAATTTTAAAAGTTGTAGGTTTAATACCATTAATCTTGTGCTTGCAAAACCCCAAAGGAAATAAATACCATGACCACAAGTAACCAAGAGTAAGTTAATACCAACTTTGGAAATAAGAATAATGGGATATAATCGTTTTAGCAATTTAATGGTATTTTGTGTTGAATTGCAATACTCCCATGATAGCATATTTCCTTAGCCTTGTTAGTGCAAGAAGACAATATATCATCATTTGCTACACTTGCGAATAGTGACAACAGTGATATATCGCAGCCTATATGATAGCGCCTATTTCTCATCGTGAGAAAACTTTATTTATAAGACATTATAAACGATATAAGAATTTACAAAAGTTAATTACATCAGAAATATAATTATAGTCGTAACATATATTTATGATAATACAATTTTGTTTCAATTTCAATTTTGGTTGTAGTAGATATTTCGTTTGCAGCTTGCAGTACTATCAAGTTAGGCTTCATGTTTGTTTTACAATATTATTAATTTTATAAGAAAATAAATTAGAAATTCAAAAGTTAGTTCGTACTAAGTGGCTTATACAAAGTTATGGTGACACTATTACTTTGAGCAAATATGTGTTGTAAATGAGATTTCGATTCATATTTGTCAAGATGTTTTGTACTTTTGTTATTCGTATGATATTTTAATGATTACGCTAGTACTGAAGCTGAAGTCTCTATTTTGTTCTTAATTAATTGCTTTTTGAACTATTTCAATATCATTTAAGTTTGATCGTTACGAGCGTTTTACAAAACCCTGGTAAATTCACGAAATTAATTTGGATATCTTTAAATAATAATCCCATCTTCCCTCGGCACTTAAATGTTTAAGTTTCAATTGTTATTAAAAAATACAAGCTTATGTCTGAGATACAATACCTGAGATATTCAATAACACAAACCACACAAAAAGATTTACAGGCAACCAATGATATGAATGAAAGATTACTTAAGATTGTATCTAGAAGCACGGATGCTATCACGAAAAGGATAAAATGGATAAGATAATTTAAAAATAATGACATGGAAGCCAAATGGTGATTAACATAAAAAAAGAGCTAGAAGTCATGCTGAATCGATGTGTGTCTCATTTCAGAAATATATTTTACTGATCAGACATATGAAAATCAAAGAAGTAAGCACCAAGAGGACTGTCATCTGCAACGTGCAAAATTCGACTAACATTGGTAATTATAGCCAAATGTAAGCAAAATATTATTGGCCCGACCTAGTATCTACCGCGATATAACCTATATCATAGGTTATTAATTATATAATTTTTCTAAAGCAAGTTGGTGAAAGACTCATCACAGGTGGTGATTTTAATGCCAAACATGAAGACTGGATATCACGAATAAGCACATCTACGGGTAGGCAATTATATAAAGCTATAAACCAAATGAAGTCCTAAAAATTGGCTAAGTGACCAAAAACAAAACCAGGATTTCATAATATCAAGAAAGTTGTTGCAAAACATTATAGAAATAGAGGCAGTATTAGACATGGACTCATACCACACATAAGCTCTATTAACTTTAAATGAAACAACCATCCAGAAAGAATTAAAGACTTCGCTTGTGAATTGGACTACATATTGGAAAAACTTTAAAACTAGCTTGCAGGATACAATTATCAAAGAAATAAACCTTTCAACCAAAAACCAACTAGAATTAGAAGCAGAGAACTTCATGAAAATAGTCTAGGAAGCCAAATACAAACATTCTAAGGAAATAACTCACATAACAAAGAGAAATAAGTATCCACTGGAAATGCGACAACTTGTTATAGAAAAGAGAAAAGCGAGAAGAAAATTGGCAGAAAACTGCAAGTAAGTATATCTGATTAAGATGCAAATTTTAAACAGAGAACTAAAAACAATTATAAAAAACTGTATCAATTGCTATTTACATGGCTTGACAGCAGACAAACATTTCATGTAGAATACTACTAGAAGATTCATAAGAGCAGAAATACCATACATCAGAAAAGATGTAGACCCATTGGGATATAGCAATTAACTAAAAGCTAATTATCTAAGGGAGATATTTACAGGAAACCAAGCGCACTGATAACATAAATAATAAATACTTTATTCTGATTAACATACGTCCCAGCTATCTGGATAGCTGCAGGAATCTTACAAAACTTGGAAAATCGCCAACGACATTTTCATACCAGCCACTATCGCTGCTATCACTAAGCTGAAAATATATTGTTTAAGAGATTAAAATCAATGAGAAAATGTAGCAAGTTGATCCCAGGCTACCAATTCGGGTCCCGAGAAAAACATTTTACGGCATACCAAGTACACGGGATAACTACTGTAATAGAAAAGGCTTTTAAGGAAAAACAAATATGTTCATCTACATTTCTAGACTTCTTTCTAGTCTTCGACAACGTGTGGTACGAAGATCTGTTATACAAATTAAATAAATTATTACCGAAACAGTACGTGAAAATATAGACTTCACTACTCGGCGAACATTTATAATAAAACAATAAGATGAGTACTTCAATGAAAGATATAAAAGCTGAAGCCTCTCATGGATTAGTTTTGCATGTACTATACACTTGTATGGAACAATAATCAACAGCAATCTTTACAGACGATGCTTATACTTTCTACTGGTAAAGAACATAGTAGAATACGACATGAAGATTGCAACAATTGCTTAGAATAGGAAAAACAAAATTAGATGAAATAAAGTCGATCTATGTTAATTTCACAAACAAGAAGCATTTAACTCCAGCAAGGCTTTTGCTAAACTAAAGCAAAATGCCTAAGGACAAATTTAATAAAATATGTTTTTAAAAAACATATGAACATATGAACAGAAAATACCAGAACCTAAATAAAAATACAGACAATACTATTGACTAATAAAATAAGCTCAAAATTATCAATACAGAATAAACTTTTGATCCATAACCAAGTTATCAAACCAATCTTGACTTAAGGAGATCAACTTTGGGGATGTGCAGGATACTCGAACATTAAAAACAAAAGAACCAAGCCATTTAAACTAGTGTAGTGCTGAGTTTGTGAAAACAAAGTATGTGTCTAGGTTAGCTAAGGACAATAAAATAAATTCAACTATACGTAACTTTCTAACATTATTCAGCAACGAAAAAAATATACCAAAATTAATTTCTTTGTAGTTGCTTATAGATTGCTTGCTATTTTTTTAAATTTCTTTTGTTTGAGATAATTGAGTGTTTTATTTTTTTGCGTAGAATAAATATGACTTAATATTGCTTATTTTTTTAAACATTTAGTTTTGTTCCGCAACTTAAGCAATTTAAAATATTTTGTGCAATTCCAGGTGTACAAGTATGAATGGTGGATTTTAAGAAAACAGAAAACGTTCAATTCGATAGACTGATAAAAAGTGTTTTATTTAAAGTATGTTTCATCACTTAAAATACTTTTTCTCCTTTTTTGGGCAATTTGTAAATACAACGTCCTTTGTCAGGAACCATTCATTGAGCAATTTTTTAACAGTTTCATATGAAGCAAGGCGGAACTTAGTGCTTGACCTACCGATGCAAACGAGTGGTGATCGAATGCAACCCAATCGGGTAAATAATCTGTATGAAATAGAACTTCCCAGCTGAGTGCTTCCAATTTGTCGCGAACCGGTTTTGCCCTTTGTGATGGAGCATTCACATGTAGAAAAATGACTTTGTGTTGTCTCCTTCGCAATTCTGCCTTTTTTTCAAACAATGAACAGTTGAAGTTGGTTAATTGTAGTTGGTAAGTTTTAGTATTAATTGTTCTCTTGGCTCCACTCGTTATTTCTTATACGTGTTGTTGCGTTTTTATGATTTATCTGTACATTATTTTTGTGATGGATTATCTTCATGCTATGCTTCCTAAAGTAATATTGATAGCAACTTTTTCAGTTTTTTTTATTAGTGCGCGTCTGAAACCTGTTGATGACACAACAGTATAAACTGCATTAGATTTATTTTATGGTCTGGATGTTCAGGGTTTTTCAGATTTTTGCTATATTTTTTGTTTATTTTTTGGAAAGTTTAGTTTTATATATAAATTTTATTCAGTCCGCCTTTTAGTGGTGTATTTTGTTAACTTATTATTTTTTTATAGCCTTGATCGTAATTATAGTGGTTGACATCATTTATTTTATTAAATTTTTGTCAAGGATGTGCCAATTTATTCTGAATCGCTGGTTTTTGTTAAATTTAGGATATTTCTTTATTGAAAACTCGATACTTTTGTTATTGCACATAGGTAAATCACTTCTGCTAAATAATTTTGTCAACTTTAATTCGACGTTATTGCTTTCATTTATTAGGTATATTGGCTCTTAGCTTTAGTTGGTTCTTATTTGATTTTAATGCGGTTTATTTTCTTTTTTATTAATTTATTTGAACATGAAAATAAAACATACTTGCAATAGTAAACAAGACATTGCCGATCTACCCCCAGAATACGAAGTATATATTGAAAACCTTTTGTTACTTCTGAGGATGATTTTTTAATGTAAGCCGAAACTGAGAAGAAAAGTATTAGATAATAGGTCTAAACCAGTCAATAGTGTATGTATGTGTAGAATTTTATTTAAATTTGGCGCCCACTATTTATTTGTTCGAATAGATCATTTATAGTTTGAGATTAATTCATTACTTAATTATATACAGTGTATTTTTTAAATTATTATCTATTCGTTGATAATAAGATATTTATAAATCATCACTATGGCTACATATGTAAAGAAATTTTAATAATATTAAGTTGTTTTAGAGATAATGAGATTTCAAATAAGTAACTTTATTATCTACTTCTACTAGCATCTTCTATTATGTACATCATTAATTTAAAGTATACTATTTCTATAATTGATTTGGTTTGTAGCGAACTGAAATCTACTCTTAAGCTGATTGTGTCGTTGCTGTACTTCTTTTATAGGTGGCGCCATGTATATCCAAACTCAATACGAATTGATCGAGTTGATATCGAAATGTTACTATCCTTTCTCATTGTTCGCAAGATAAAATAATAGTATTACTTGGTTGATTATATACATATCATGCAATCAACTAAATGTTGTAAAAATATATTTATTCTTGTTTAAATTATGAAAGTAAAGTTTATTTGTTTTATTTGCTTACCATTAATATCCATAAATACGGCATCACGGTCAACAATTTTTTGTCGTTTTTTAAAATTTTTATGCATCAACTGATTTTATTAAAGCTTCGTGTGGTAATGGCGTGTAATATATCTTAAATTATATGCCTACCGCTGCTAACCTATCTTCAATGGGTAATTAGCAAATAATTACGTCATAAAAAGTTAATGAACAGTGAGCTCTTTTATACGTCAATTTTTATCAAAGATCTGATTCAGATACAATGTAAATATATATGTTAAAAACAAATCTGGAAAGTTATTGCTACCGCTAAAATGTTAAGACAACGTTTATAATGTTTATTTCTGTTAACTTTTAACAGTTATTCGAATGAAGTCATTATCCTTAGAAATGGTAACAATATGCTTTTATTTGCAATTATTTATGATGCCTCATACATACTTAAAATGTTTTATTTTAATTATAAGATGCGGCATAGGCGCTGGCGTAGACCGGGTTTGTTATTTCATAAGATATAATCGAGCCATAAAACATATTATAAGAGCGAAGAAAACAATCAGCTTGCTTTTTTTTAAAAATACCAGAACACATCACGAAATCCGTACTAATAATCTTGGTTTGAGCTTTATCTGCAGTAACTTAGACAAGAGCAAGACTGCTTGTCAAAGAAAAAATATGAGAAATGGATCATTCATTAGTTACGCGTCACGATACATCCCGCTATACATCTAGAACGGAATCATAAAAACATTCATCTCAAATATTATTCTAAACAAGTCTCCGCAAGGTGTTCTCGTAAATTCATCTAGTACAATAACATTTAAAATTAGCAGGAACTAATGTGGAATGCTCCGGATTTACCATGCTGTGATTGACATACTTGACTACAACGGATTTGTTGTTAGCTGAAAGTGATGAACTGTATTCATTAGATACATTTCTTGAAGGACAATCATTGAATGGAGAAATTAAAATAAAACTAATTCCAAACAAAGCAACAGTGTCTGTATGAAGTGGTAGTAAAGATTTTTGATCGTGTGCAAATGACAGATAAAATGCATTTCTCGCTCATAAGATAAGACAGTCTTTAAATAAATTACGTTATGATTGCGATAGTTACAGACAAAGGGTGCTCGCATGAAACCGCTTGGTGGAATGGAATTGTTGTATAGAGAACAAATAATGCGAGTATATAACGGATGTGAGTAATCGTCCTCATAATCCAATTTCTCCATCATCTCCTATATTTGTCTTCACAATGCTTTAAATAACGCGCTTTGATGTCGTGAGAATTACTCTGTTAGGTTTGTATGTTCTCATTATGTATGACTTTAGTTGTAAACCAAATAGGTACCTCGCTTTTACGTCCATTTAATGTAACATTATTCAGTATTTGTATGGGTGTGTCATTTGGTCGATAAAGGAAAGTTTCGTGCTTGTGTTAAATATTTTTCTTGAAAATGAATTGTAAACCCTTTGTGAATCAAAATATATTTCTAGTTTACTGGCGACAATTCATTTAAATTTATTTTTCTATTTTGTTGCATTGTAATGTTTAAATATAACCTACTTGAAGAATCTGTTCACAAAGTAAACAGAATTTTTAGTATACAACAAAAGTTTATAGTGCCAATTGCCTATACAAACGGTTGAATACTGTTTAGGTGATGAGTTGAAAGCAGAAAATTATAAAAAAATATAAATACAGGAGGTAATCGACAAAAGGTGTTATTTAAAACACCTGTGCTTTCGCTGAGTAAAACTTAGTCACGAACAAGCCCAAGCGAAATATTTTTAATTATGCCAGCTAAAGTAGACGATTATGTAGCAAAAATGAAACAACTTTCACTAGTGAGTACTCTTCGCTCTTGTACTGAGATTGAGTTTTGTTTGAATGTTAAAAAAGTTTTTGCATATTCATATCCAAAATAGATTCGGAGATTTAGAGTTGTATTTGAGTTTTGTTCGCTATGAAAAAATGATTATTTTTCTGATAGTACCTGTATGAATAAGTGAAGAAGCCTACAAACTGCCTCACGGATTTGTTCCCACTATTTAAAAAAATCAACGTGGAAATCGATTTTCGTCAGAAGCAGAAGTTATTGCAGTAGTAAATGTGTATTTTATAAGCCTTTCCTGTAAACAATCTATGGTTGCAATTACTAAATGGAGAATCTTTTGCAAACCTGTAAAGAACTTAAGGGACACTCTACTGAAGAATAAAGTCATAATGTGAACTATAAATTTGGTTGGGAATTTTCGCTACATGAATTTTTCAAACAGTCCAATATTTTCATTGTAAAATCGCTATTTGATGGCCAAAGGTATGAATTTTGAATTTATTAACAGTTTCATTTTATATGTTGATAAGGATTTAACATTCAAATTATGAAATCAGTTATAAAATACATAAGCAATGTTAGAAATGGAAAATAAAAGAAACCTAAAAATGAGCAGGAACTAATATTCTTAATAAGTCAAAATAATAACACAAAAAAGAAATTTGCAAAATCAACTCGCATTTTTTTTGCCAACATCTAAGACAAAGACATTTATACAAGTTGTCATAAGTACTGGAGATATATTCTATAAAACGTTAATAAGACTAATAATATCAACCGCCATAAATCAAAATGCCAACTAAACAAAAACATTGCATAAAATTGGAAAATATAAATTTATAACCATCTGTATAAAAACTAATACAACAAAGAATGTGTTATTTTTCCCTGAGTTAAGGACTAAAATGTAATATTATTTACTATTTTTACAGAACACATCTAAAGATAAACAAACTCAAAACGAAACCAATAACAAAAATAAAGAACCTGTAAGCAATAACAATATCAGAGCAAAGTAAAAATAAATTCTTCTGTAATAATTGCTTTATTTATAGCAGCATTAAAAGGGAAAATAAAAAATTAATAACCAGGCGTAACCACATACAAAAAAGAGTTCAAGAATACATAGCGAAAGAAATTATACTGAAAATGACTATTTAATAGAAAAATGTAGCAGCAATGTAAATATATTATGAAAGGCTTACTTGCATAAAACATAGAGAGTAGTAAAGTAGCCAATACAATCAATTGGTTATCGATAAACAAAATGACTACACTCAATCTTAGAAAAATACGTCATTACTGACGATTATTATTTACTTTCAGCGAAGCTGTGAATAATGTAATTCACTCAGCAACGTTTTTACTTTAAAAATATAAACTAATAGAACATACGCTATCTAAATATCTCTTTAATCAAAAATGATCCACACAAGTAGTAGTAATATTACCACAACTTTTATGTTTCAGCTAATAGAAATAGAATTGCTTTGAATATGATGTTGAAGTTCCAAATGTTCATAATTCACAGTTATTAATTATCGTATCTCTACCATTCATGTATAGCAGCGTAAATGAAAATAAATATTAATTTCTCCAAGTCTGGAGCTTAAATTACAAATTCATTGTGTTTAATAATACTTCGTCTACGTAATTAACGTACGTCTGAATCTGCAGAAATTCAAATAAAACGTGGAATAAACTCAACATGTACCTATATATGTCTTACAAAAGGAATTTCGCCCGAAAAGTAATCTCGTTGAGAATGTTTCATATGTAAATGTGATTCGGAAAGGTTCACGCGCTTATATTAAAGCCGGTAATTGCACATACTGCGGTACCCTTTATAAAATAGAAACGAAAAAATTAAAATATATTGCGAAACTTGTTTTGCCTCGTTTTTTGAATGTGTGCTAATTACTTTATCGATCAAATGTGGCTAAAGCGGTGGTCTGAAAGCGAAGTATTTAGTGAAATTTTACTTAGCATTTTTATTTTGTTACAGCTATAAAAGAGTAAAACAATACCAATCAAATTCGAAAATCCTAGGGGGAATATCGTATTACAGCAATTTTAGACAGATGAAAGCAGCGGGCATATAATTTTTGGAATACGTATATCATCTATCCGTATACAGTTCGAGTTGCTATAACATAGTCTAATACAAATTGATACGTGACCGCAGATTTGATTCAAACCAAGCACCAAATTTAATTAGAAAATGAATGTAACCAGTCAGGCATCTAATTGGAAAACAATTGCAGCTTCCCAATATAATAAAATCAAATAGTACTATAGACATGGGTATTAATACCGTTCGATAAAAAAGCAATAAATTACAGGCTGCACTCGATCGAGAGAGATCGAAGTTGCTGGGAAGCATAAAGAGATGAGATTTACTATTCTCTACTACCTGGAATTTATAATTTGGGACTCGATTTAAATGTAAAAACAAAATATAAATCCAAAGGTAGACAGGTGCACTTTGATTTCTATCTGCTTTTTTATTTTAGTTTTCGCCGAAATTTTGTATAACTTTTGATTGATGATTTCGAATTAGATGCATCCTCCAAAGAAATAAAATCAATACAATTGTTCCGTTTACACAACACGTAAATTTTTGCTTTGACGATAGCTTCCAACGACAAAATAGAATTGTCTCTAATAGATTCGCCAGAGTTTATATATTATGCATCCTGCTCTCTTTAATCAAAGTCAAAAGCAAAGAGGACGTAGAAATGAACTATAATTTTGCGGGCATGTCTTTCATTCTCTTGAATAAAGTAAATTAAAGTGTGTTACTTTGTCCGTTTGATAAATAGCTATATTTTTATTTTAAGAGTGAACGTCGCTGCATTCGCATAGAGAACGAGAAGGAAACACAGAGAGAGTACAATCTCGAGTATTGTTTAAACAGTAAAATTAAATACGTTTAATGAAATGAATATATTCATAAGACTGATTCGAACTGTAGACAAAGAGATACGTCAAAGGAATTGCGCTATATTCATGCAGCACAATGAAAAGAAAAGAAATGTCTCTTTGGACTTCATTGCGTAATTTTGGCCTTTAAAGCTTTAATACATAACAACTTTGGAGAAAATGTTTAATTAGATATTTATCTGCCTCTTGAAAATTATATAGAAGTAAGATCTTGATTTATGGAAATACAAAATTATATTTTATAGAAATTATTTTTCTCAAAAAGAATATTTTATATAAAGATTAAATTGGCGTTTTACGAAACGAAATTATGGTGAGTACATTCGTTTCGATTTACGGATAGAAACCAAGGCGTATATTGAAAAATTTTGTAATTGACTAAACCCGTTCACATTTAGGAAAACTTACAACTGTATGCCTATCAATTTGTTTTAAAATTTAACCGAAGTATCACATTAACAAATTCCATTTTTTAATTTTTACATTCCCGTATTACAAAACGATGTGTAATAAAGGAATGGTATTGTGATCACGAAATTATCGATCTCGAGCTTTGACAGATCTTTTCGTTACGAATATCTCTGAATCAATTTTTACAAATTTTGGTATGCTGCTTATATTTGTGTTTGTAATTAGTTGTAAGCTAACATGATTGCGCTTAAACCGTTTAGGCTGGATTAATAAAATATGGTGCAGCAATACCAGATTAACGCTTAGCGCTGTTTCGGATTACCGCAGTTATCTGTAAATACTGGGATTTATCTATATTCTTTCTTTCCTGCATTGTTATACAAACCTATTTTTATGGGTTCTAATTTGTATTGGGTTGTTCGGAAAGTAATTTCGTTTTTTTTTGGTGAAAATGAAACACGATTTTTTTATAGTGCATAAACATTTTATTAAATGATATATTCTCCATTTTGGTCCAATACCTTTTGCCATCTTTCGGGCA
>JAWQRO010000008.1:0-94367 GCA_033557835.1 Helochares maculicollis | reverse complement strand
TCTGGAGCAAATTTGGGTCGTCCCGGACAGAGTCCAACAGCTCATTAGCAATTTTCATGCGAAGCTGTTTTTAGTCGAAATTAAGCAATTTTGGTACGAATTTCGCGGCGACCCGTCTCATGCCCAAATTATTGATAAAAGTCGAATGGCACGAGCCAATCGATATGTCCAGGTCCTCAGCAACTTCTCTAACGGTAATTTGACGATTGAACAATACCATTTTCTTCACTTTATCAATTTTTTCGTCTGCTGTTGAAGTGCTGGGGCGTCCGGCACGCTCTTCGTCGTTCACATCTTCTCGGCCTTCTGCGAACATTTTGTACCACCGATAAACGTTGCTTCGGTCCAAGGTAGCTTCTCCGTATGCCACAGTCAACATTCGGAATGCATCCGCGCACTTAATTACGTTTTTAACACGAATAGGTAAAAATCGAAGACGAGCCAAAACATGTGCAAGCAAAGCAGCTGTCAACAATTAACTGAACATTCAAATGGCCGAACTTGTCGGTATAAGTGAGATACATGAGTACCAACATAACGTCACTCTACTCATTAGTGTTTGTACTTGGCCAAAAACACAATGGTCTTACATGACTTATTCCACAATTTTTGAAAATCTTTTACAATGTTGGCGCCATGCTTCTGTCTAGAAATTGAGACTGCTTTTGGTACAATTCGTTACAAATTTGACAAGAATAATAGTCACCCTTAATAACATCGTAAAATTGGCAGCAGTAGCTTTTTTGAACACTCCTTAAGGCTCTGGTTTATTGAACTTATTGTGGCAAAACTTTTCATTTTCCCCAAAGTTACATATCAAAACTTAACTAAGTGGTTTATGAAAAGATTGAAATTCCGTTTTGCTCAACATTCTTTTGAAACATTATTTTTTACTGAAAAAATGCTTGATGTTTTGAACAGTTTAGTTCTACTTATGACTTGTAGCTGGAATGCTTTTTACCGTATTTGATTTTAGTCCTTGTCGGAACTTCGCCATGTGCTCCAATAACTTGGAAATTTCGATTTTCCGAACTGGTCGATCTGAAAAAATTAGTTTGTGGAATGGCTTCTTTACCACCGCATTCAATATATCACCGAAACCTTGTCAGTAAATTTCAATGTATTTTAATTAGACATCATCTTACCTTTATTCAACCGTGTAGGAGGTAAGCAAAAAGGATTAAAAATTCAATCCTACAACAGCATCCTCACCGTGTATCGTAAAGAGTACTAATATTTGGGCGTATATGCAAAAGTCTTATTAAAGTGTACGTCGACTGGAAACTAAAATATTTGCACAAGATTGTTATAATGTTCGAGTCATATTAAACGCATAGTAACATGACATTAAAGAGGGGCGCCTCGTCTTGAACGACGTCGACGTAGAAGCGGCGCATTTCTGCGCTCCGGTTGCCTTCGGAGCGCAAGCTGCTGGTATGCTACATTATTATATAGTGAAAATACACGCCAAATTTCAATTAAGGCCGAACGATTAACAAAGTGTTGCTTATGACGAAAATAACTGAAGTCAGCCTGTTACATAAATCTGCCAGAATACATAGCTGAATTTAAGCTGGCACGGCGAAAAGGGCCTTAAAAGTGGGGCAACGGCGGTGTTGCGTCGGTGGCGGCGGTGGAAGCGGCGGCGACGCGTCCGCCGGTGCAGAATTAGGTAGAACTTTTGGGAACGCGATAATTTTATTATACAAGTAGATACACCTCGTTACGACGCAAGAAACTGCGTGTTGTTATAACAATTTACACACGTTGCTCAGCACTGCTTTAAGCTGTGATTATGCTACGACAACGCCGTTGCGACGCTCCTGAAGACCCGCTGAAAATGACGATGGCACTTGTAAATTTCTAGCCTTTTGAGTTGCGTTACGGTTATGTTTTTGGGAAGTCTTTGAAAGGCATGTGGATTTGTTGGGCGCTTTATTGCTTCGCACAGATGGAATTTTCTTGGTTCCTATTTTCCCTATTTGCAATATCAACACCCAAATATAAATCAAAATGCAGTCTTTAATTTAATTTTTTGTTTGTTGCAGGTGAGACTCATATACATCATCATACTACCTACAGTAATTCGCACCTGGATCCGGTGAGAAAATCCAATTATTTACAGGATTCCATTAAAATCGCTAATACTCGTTATAATAATAACCTATTCAATTATCCCATACTCTCCGCGTCTACCCCTGTCTAACCGGCGAATATGACGCCCGGCGTCGGTCGGTGAGTGATGCAGTAATACCTCGTCATATATAAGCTACCAAATATGATTAATAGCGCAGAAAACAATGCCTCTGTCGATATAGACCAGACCATTTTAAATGTTATAAATTTTAGACAATGAGCGAATATGAAAAGTTAAAAATTTAAATTGAAACCGTGCACAAAAGGACGAGGAAGCCGGGTGGGGGACAATACTTTTGGTATATGTCGTGTTTGAAAGCACTTCTTAGCCTCAGAGTTGCCGTAAGCTCGTACAAGGCAGCTCCCTCTCCAACCGTTCAAAGATTGCTCTAATAAAGGAACATTTATCATTTTCTCTTGGAGCAACAAAAAATGTATGAAAAACGGGGCCGCTTCCATTGAGTTTCCCCGAAAGTAATACAAATATTTCCGTAATAAATGGAAATAGTTCGCGCTGCTACTTAAATATTAGGGTGCAGCGGCGGGGCGGACGAGTCATTAAGATTTGCACACGCCTACAATATGTAAAAGACATAACTATTACTAAAGGACTAACGACGTGGCGGTAAAATCGCTCCAATCAATAAAAAGTTTATTGAAACCCGCGCAGCTCGTATTTTTCTTGATTAGAATTATCCGTTGTTTTAGTTTCAGCGTCGAGGTGATAAAAGTACCGTAAAAATTTAATTTAACTCAACTTTTAATTCAATTATCGCCGAGAGAAACTAAAAGATTTGTAGTGTTTTTGCCAACCTTCTCCACTTAAATTCCCTAATCAATTTAACAGAAATTTTACCGCAATACATACAACACTTTTTGTTCAGGGTGGAACTTTAATAAATTTAAGTGTGTTTACTTATTGATTCCACCCGAATTTTCGGTATCTTTCCATAATCTAACGCAATAAATCAAATAACAATCACTAATCATAGCGGTGTTGCGCCCTATGTGTATGCAGAGGATTTTTACTTACACATGAAAAACAGACAAACTTGTTTGAGTACCGTAAAGCAGCTCGTTCATCCTAGTAATCGGATATGTTTTAAAATGATAAGCTGTGCTGTTTAACTTTAACCTTCTATCCAACTAATGAATTTTCTGTATTTTAACAGCTCCCTACTTACACTATAATATTGATTTTTAAAAGTAAATTTAGAAACTGTTTTTGTTGTTAATAGTTTTGGTATAGTTCTGAAAGGGTGTTGAATAGCAATACTAATTGTTGACAAGCTAAATAGTTACAATTGAATCAAAAATAAAATTCAAATAGAAAATCGAAATGTGGGCTACCAAATACAAAACTTTCAGACATGTACCAACTAATGGGAATGTTACTAAATTGGCTTTATCCAGTGATAAATATTAGCTTCAACGCATCTAAAAGCGGGACATGTATTTTATTTATTTTGCGCAGAGGTATTAAAATTATTTACTGGAGCACGGTCGAAACTATTACATTTCAGGATTCGGTTTA
Organism: Helochares maculicollis; assembly: GCA_033557835.1. Taxonomy (NCBI): domain Eukaryota; kingdom Metazoa; phylum Arthropoda; class Insecta; order Coleoptera; family Hydrophilidae; genus Helochares; species Helochares maculicollis. The sequence continues at coordinate 90,697 of JAWQRO010000008.1, read as the reverse complement.
TCCTTTAAGAGCTTTAACTGCACTGTTTGGCTTTCAACCATGAAAACAACTAACGAATTTTCAGTGTTATCGCAATAGTTTGTCGTAGCTATTCTCCAACAGAGCGATATCGATGTAATTTAAAGAATTATTACAAATTGCGCTTGAAATTAATTCTGATTCAATTTAAAAACATATTTTTGTAGCTTTTCGTTATAAACCCCAATCCCGCTATTTTTTTTTCTTCAAAAAATACTAAAAGCGATGCTCTTTATTAAGCTAGTGATTACCCTGACCATAGTTTTGTAGCAAAAATCATCTCGTAATTAAGCGTGTTTTTATGTTCACTACAGGACTGATTTATTTACAATTTGCTAGGTTTGATTTCTCAACATTAAACGAGTTTCACTGGAAAAATCTAGCTTCATCCCTATGGATGGATCCCTATGACTTAATCTCTAAAACTAGTCAATCTAATAAACATATTTAACTAGATTTGCTATGAAAACTTTTTATTTTCTCCGGTCGTACTTTCCCAATCTTTGTACCTGCCTATCTCATTACATTCTTTTTATGGCTCAGCTGTATCTTCTTCGTGTATTTCTTAATTGATTTCCAACTCAGATTGTTCTTGGTGTCTTTATTTCTATTGCGTCAAGTTAATCTAATTACTTTTGTAGAAAATCATCTACTCGCCTTTTGTCCTCCTCTTGCAAGCCTCTGATATTCCATGCTTTCACTCTCTTTTCGATTAGTTTCTTAAGTATATTTACTACACATTTTTACTCCAGCTTGTTTCATCCTGATTGTTCTTATGTTCTTTTGTTTTTACTTTCTTTCTTGTTCAAGTAGGATTATTTTCAAAATTCATTCAATGGTTCAGTTTTACCAAACAAGTGATTTGTCTCCGATTGGGTTTTACAATTAACTATTTCTAACAGTTTGACCGTTATTTTGTCCCGTTTTAATATATAACCTTCAGCTCTTCATTCTGATTCTGATGCCACCAACCGACATCTTTTCGATGCTCTTCCTTACTTTTTATTTCTTGTTTTTTCATCCCTTGCAATTTCCCTCGGTTTCCTTTAGCGTTCTTCTTATAATCAATATCTTCATGTAATAATAATTTTTACCAATTTATAGTAACCAAACTAACAAGTTTTCTACATACAACGCGGTATATATCATGATTTAGTTGAATTTTGTAAATTTTCTTTTAATTAATTCTCAAAATTTTTATCTAAAAAAATAAATGTTGACTCTGAACTTTAGTGTACTAAACAATGAAGGCTACTTAATAGGTCCTGACTTGTCAAAGTAAACCACAAGAAGCTCTTAACTCCTAATCATTAAACAAAACAATCCTCAATAATTATCACAGTCCTTAAAAAGAAGATAATTTTAGACTACTCCTGACCATTATTAAAATCGAACGACAATTTTACCTCTTTACACTCAATTTTAATGCCTATTTATTGAATATTGCAATAAAAATACTCCACTTGATTCAATTAAGGCAACAAATAACAACTTTATCGATTACTTTAAATACAAAACTTTCAATTATTTTTTTAAGACAAAACTTGAAACCTTTCAACGGCAATTATGTAATACCCTTAAAATAATCCTCATTTTGCAAATGCAATCATGACAAACTACAAAAAGCCTGAATTAACCTTGATAATCATAAACATCATAACAATTTCACTGGGTACTCATGACAATTAATAAAATATTTTTTTTTACTTTTTAATTCAAGTATGTAGATTCAAAATGACTTTCAAAATGGAAGAAAACGCACTTTTGGCGCCCCAATTAAATTTACTTAATTTAATCAGAAGTTGATGTGTGTTCACATTTCAACTATCGAAATCTAACACTTACCAATTGTCTTAGGTGCAGTTGAAATCTCAATTTATTTCATTCTTGATACTGTACCAAACAGCTGCACTTCTCAAACATGGCTTCTATCAGCAATGATCCACATATTTCTAAATGCACTATAAATTTAATTTGTTTAGAAAACTGTTGAGAAGAAATTTCTTGACATATCGTAGCAATAAGAATTAATTATTATTAAGTTTTTTTCCAGCAAATGAGACACCAAATCTTACAGTTTTAGGAGCTGTGTTACTTTTTAATGAGAGGTCTACAGATTAATTGATCATGGGTCTAATAGAAAAAACTAAATACTTTTCATGACCATCAGTTCAAATCCTGAAATTAAAGTTCAAAATAAGCTATATTGATTTACAGAAGTTCTGAAATGTACTTATAATAAATTATAAAAGTCCTACATTAGCCATAACAATCATTAATATAAACATATGAAACGTTGATCATGACCCTAATGAAAAATGCGAAGCTCTTTTAGTGTCTTCAACATACTAGGTTGTTCAATAAGTTTTCGGCTCTATAAGAAAAACATAGTTTTATGGTTTGATATATACTTTATTATTCAGAATAGTCTCCCTGAAAATCAATACACGTTCGATCCAAAAAAAATCAAATTTATGGATTCCATCCCTGAAGTGAGTCTGGATAGAAGTCGCTAGGGGCCAAATCTGGTGAATCGAATTTAAATTCATGGATATTAACCATTGTTGAAATGCTTTTGTGACATGATGCATTGTCCTGATGAAAAAGGATTTTTCTCTTCTGCAAATCTTTTTCACGAATTTTCTTCTTCAGCAGGTCTAAAAGGTTTAAAATAATATTAAGAATTATTGTTTAACTAGCTTGCACTTAACCCACAAACAAAATTTCTTTTGTATCCCAAAAAACTGATGCTAACATCTTTGCCGATTTCTGGAAACGAACTCGTTTTGGAGTCAAATAACCATCACTCGTTAGCTTCTTGTTTTGATTCAGGATCATGGTGATAGACCCAAGTCTCGTCCATAATGATGAATCGACGCACAATATCCACTTTATCCTTTCGAAAATGCTCCAAATGCTTCTGAGAAAGTCGCAATTGAATATGTTCTTCATTTCATTGTTAGAGAATGAGGCACCCATTATGCACACAGCTTTCTTGGACCCAATACTTCAGTCAAAATATTACCTTACCTGAATAATGAGATGCCTAAATTATGTAGATAATTTTTTGCAATTAGTCGACGATTTTCCAACACGATATCCTGTGCTTTTTGAACTATTTCTGGTGTTATTACTATTTTTGGACGTTTTTGTTGTCTTCATGGCTTATACGACTACGTTTAAATTCAGAAACCCATCTTTCCACTGTATTCATTGAAGGCAAAGACTCTTTATAGGCATTCAGCATAAGTTCGTAAATTTCCTTTGCGTTTAAACTTTCCAAAAATAAAAATTAAATCACTGCAGAGTACATGCTTCCATTGAAAAAAATACTGGGACCCATCAGTACTAAATGGCTTGTAAACAAAACCAAAGAATCGACAGATTAAAATGAAACATCACATACGATCATGCGAAGAGTGTGCCAACATAAAAAATATAGAGGTAGTAGCTAGGCCTTTTCCTATTGAACCATAAATTTACTGAGCAACCTAATACTAATATGACTGAAAGTGTACTTAAGCCGTTTTAAACATCAAATCCCAAAGTTTTAACTACTGTGCCATTTTACCATAATTAACGTTGTAAAATAATCATGATAATGAATAAAAAGATTTTAACATTCTGAGGCTTAATAAAAAAATTGGAAACAAACTATTACATTGAGAGCGAAACATGCCTGAACAGGTATTAAAAGAGCGACATCAATAACAATTTGGACTTGAGATCAACAAAGAAATGCATGAGGAAAGAACATTACAAAAAAAGGAGAAAGAGAGGTAGGTGCAAGAATTGTGGGAAATTATATCCGAAAAAAGAGATAGTTTTCGTCGTCTATCTGGTCAAATATGTTTTCTATGATGACTACTTTTAAGGCTTAAATGAATATGATCATGTGGCAAGGTATTTTCAAAAAATTGCAGCAAATGGGGGAAGGTTAAAGGGGTGGTGGCTCCCCCTTCACAAAAGTTTGCCGAAGCACACCTAACATACTTTATATCTAACTGTCGTAGGGCGTTTATAAATATAATGGAGTACAACCTATCCCAATATAAATTTGAAATCAAGTTAATATAGTACTTGCGATGTTTTATTTGCCAGCTTCCATTGTCTGGCACATTGCATTGTTCTGGCAGCATTTATATTCACGCATTTTGTGCGAAGTAAGCAAGGGCTGACTTATTAGCGAAATGTACGGCAATGCTGCATACATTCAAGTTCAACGCAAACCACTCCATCCTTGTCCCCCTCGCCGTCACCTACCGTTTCTTTCTCTTTCTCCCTTCATTCTTTGCGTTCTATACGTATATGCATTTTGAAGTTTTGCTCGAACGCTGATTTCAGTTAAAAGCTCGCTGTCTGATATTATGAACCAAACTGGAATGTGCATTAGGGTTAAAAAATGATCACAATAAAAGAAGTTTTAAGGTATTGTGTTTTTCGAGTTTGTACGGCTACCCTTCCATATGAGCTGTTTCAAATGATAAACGTGCTTGCTTTTCGCGTCCTTTCAAAAAATATACCTACGGAAATAAATAGAAATAAACTCAAGATTTTTCTTGTTACGTCAGCCTTATTCTGTTCCTAGAAACATTTCCTGCCTCCCTCTTGCATCCCCTTAATCTAATAATCCTCGACGCAACAAAACGCATCCCCGAAGTAGTAGCGAAAACATAACAAAAGTGTATCGCCAAGGTCAACCGGAGCATTTGCATCCGCGGCACGTACCATCCTTGGTTATCAGGAATCCTAGAAGGACTGACCAAGTGAGAAGCGGAGAGTCGACCAGCTCAGCTTAAGGATAAAACCCCCGATGTTCCACACGCCCTTCCTCAATTTCCGTAAGACTTTCCGAAATATAAGAGAAAGGTAGAGTGCATCTAAAACAAACTCGACCGTTTGCTACAAATAAAATCTTCTTATATGTAGATTATTTTATTTATTATTTACATCTGCTGTTTTCCCTTCAATTTTCTTCGCGCGGTCCCTTTCCGTGCTCGAGCCCTATCCAATTATATTACACCTACATTATTAATACTGTATATTAATTTCGATTACATGTTTACAAATTTGATTTGCATAATTTAATTGCATGCTCTATGTCATTATATCAGCGGCAATTATTATAACAATGTTGAAACTTCCAGCGGCTCCCTCTCGTGGATTGCGTTGCAATATTGCAATTCAACCACGAAAAAACTTTCGTTATGAAGTATGGCGCGATATTATTCAATGTACGCACGGGCGGTTTCTTTTTTTTTACGGTTAAGCATTCGCTCGCCAACACCATCCACATCATGGATCAACAATCTTATTATTTGCTGGCACAATTAAAGCTCAGTTTTGTAAACTCCGGCGTAAAGTTTATTTAAGTTTGCCGGAAGAAAATTGGAAGGGCTGAAGCTGAAGTGCCGTCCGCCCTTCTTGAATATATATTGAGAGAGCGAGTTTCGAAATCACCCCCATTGTGCTGATGTTTACAATTTTTAAAGAGCACATTATTACTAAGTAATTTATATAGTATAAAAAGTTTCTTGGGGCGCAAGAGAAAAATGGGAAATCTGGATAACCTATAGAAATTTATTTGACACTCTAAATAAAAATGTAATTTATATTTTCTTAATACTTTCACTTTTAAGTAAGAAAGGAGAGAAGAAGAGGGCGGACTATATTTCATTTTTAATGATTAATTTTTTATAGGGGAATTCTAATATATAATAAAAGTAATAAATTGTACGTTCATTTTTTCTTTATTCATTCTTTCGGGGGAACTCACTTCGTTTATATGTAACTGTGTCTGTCAGCGAGTAGTCCTCGCTTGATATATTATGGAAGCACGGGCCTGGATAATCGTGAATAGTGTTTAGTAATATGATAAATGCGTCCGAAATTTCATCGAATAGCCAGCTATCTCACGATAATAATGTATTAATATGTTTTCACACAAAATTATGTGCGTTTCGTGTTAGCCTCGTATTATTTCTTAATAACGTAAACCCCTCGCGCAATTTGCATTAATTCCTTTAGATTGAGATCTAAGTTTTCCTTTAATGAATTCTTTTTTGGCGAAGCACTATTTATATTTTGCGCGCTTTTAAACAAACCCAATTACTTTTAAGACGCATATCGTACATATTTAGGTTCTGTTACAGGGGGATTGTATCAAATTTTCAAATTGTAATCCGGAAATTGGCTTAATCGCGGGTGTATTATTAAGAGGATTTATTTTCATTACGTTTTATTTCACTTTTTGCTTTCATTTGCTTTTTTGTAATAAGTGCGTGATTCAGAAAGTCAATATTGAAAACCGATTTATTAGTGACGTACTGTTACTCTGGTTCAATTGGGAATAAATATATTTCATTAATATCAACTTCAATCCCCGTAATGTTTTAAAACAGTAATAATATTATCGGAATTCTTATTTAGTATTAATAATATATGTAATATTGACTTTAATAACGGGTAAATGGACAAACTCAATACGGTAACGTCCCTTTGTTTACCAGCAGCTATATTCTATAGACAGCAAATGGCCGGGAGTAAAATACATATTTATTTATTTCAACATTTATCGATCTTATTGAATATGTATAAAGCATAAAATATAATAAAATACATACTTTACGCCTGGTATTTTAAACTAATAAAAATAAAGTGGTGTGTCATCTAATTATGTATTTTAAAGTAACAACGACAATTGCAAAGTCGGTTTTTAGGTTGTTTTAATCTATATAATTTTATAATTGTACTTTCATTAGTTGCTTAATTAAATATACAATGGAAAAGATCCTGAGAAAGTCTATCTGAAGAACCAGGAGAATGGGGAACTCCTGAGTATTTAGCTGTGAAAAGTAACCTTGAAATATTGCTCAGAACGATTTGTAGTACTATTTCAATAAAAGCTGTCTTGAGTACCAGTTGGTCTTCTTTTCCATTAGAATGAAATCAACAAAATGCTTCCCGACGAACATATTGGTTCACAGGCTAATCTACTTAGGTAATTGATACGAAAAATTTAAAGTTACTGTAAATAAGTTGTCCTTTTTGATAAGGCTGTGTCTTAATCAGCTCTCTTGTTTTTAAAATTGTAAAGTTTGCTTTACCTTCACTATCGATATATCTGTGGGCAAATATAAGAAATTCACTTTTAACTTATAAGTTAATTGAGTCTTTAAAATGACTATCTTGCCGGAAATATTTTTACAACTTAACGCTGCCATTCAAAGCTAACAAAAGCAATGGTTGAGAAAAGTAAGCAAGGGCAAAAGCTAAGGAATCTCATTGATATTCCAGCGTCTTGATACATGAAAATAAATTGTTTAAAAATATTTGCATAAACGTATAGATTTGTCAAGAATAAATCAACTATAACATTAATAAATTTACTACTCTTTATTTAAATTTAATATTATAAGAGTAACTTATCTCATTGCCGAAACAGTCAGTTGATATAGGAGCTAAGCAGTATTAATCTAATTATGTATTTTAATGTGCCAACACCAATTTCTTAGTCGCTTTCTGGGTTATGTGAAAGTTTTGTAATTGCATTTTATTTCGTATATTTACTGAAATCTACAATGAATATAAATTGAGAAAAAACTTTTAACTATGAATGTATGAAAGATTCTTGGAAGAAACCATCAAAAGTGGCAATTCGCAAACTTTCCGCAAATAACTATAGCCTGTAAAATGTGAGAAGTTATGCCTGACAATATTGTCTAACAAAATTTCCAGAACACCAGGAGTATCAAGAATGAAAACCGTAAGAAGTAACCTTGAAATATCATCAAACCGATTTTCGGACCTCCTTCAATATTTACGGACCTTTTTCTGCAAATTACTGTATTAAAAAATAGCCATTAACTGCTTTAAATCCTGACAATCGCTGCCAATTTTGAAAAATGTAACAAGTTGTTAAAAAATTGTTGCATTATGCGATGAAAAATTTTTGCAGTCAATCACACAAAGAATTGGATAGAAGCCAACAAAATGTTTCTTTAAAAATTGACTTTTTGATTAGAAAACAACTTTGAGGACGCCAATGAGTTCTAAACAGATAAACTTATCTTGAAATGACCATCTACAAATCTCGAGACTAAATATAAATCAAATCAGATTGATATAAGATTATAAGTAAACAACAAATATACTGTCGGTATTTTAGTGCCTCGGCACCAAAAAAATTTTAATTTTCAAACATAAAACAACTAAAACATTAATGCGTTTACAGGTATAAAGGACGACTCCTTTTGTTGCCAAAGCATCAAAGATTAGTCTCTTAAATCTATACAAGTACTTGATTATACCTATAAATTATGAATAACAAATTCAATTTCAATTTTAGCCCCGTTATATATAACAAAAGATATTTACGTTGATTTTGTCATGTAGTTTCCTTATTATTAAAGGAGTAACTTAGCTACTTGCCTCAAAATGTTTCATAAAGTTTGATAAATGCGGGTGCATCTAATTCATTTTATTATTGATAGAAATGATGTAATCAACGATTTACAAAAGCTGAATATGTGCGTGTTAGGACTGCAAGGAGTATTTGTCAATAGTTACTCTTCTACTTATGGTATTTGCATTTTTCACCCTCCGATCCTTCTTGGATTGCTATTTTTAACTTGTGACGCGTCTACTGTTTAAATTTGCCATCCGGGTGGAACATGTCATAAGATTAGATTATTACGATTTTAAATACTTATAATCTCTTGGTCTGTATTAACAGGGTTTCACTTGAACTTGATACAAAAAAATTCTTTCCTCCAAATACATAATCTGATTTCAGTTTGTCTTACAAATTTTTACTTAAATGTAAAGTTTATTGCTTCTGAACTGAAAACTCGAGAGTTTCTGTATATCAGAAACTAAGATTAATTTTCTTAGTCGAGAGCGTAGCTCAAATCGATTTTGTCGAAGGCATAGCTGACCAGCTTTAACATACAAAAAGCTTACTTTAAATTAACATACGCTTCTCAACTTCTCAATTTTATGTTTCCAATTTTGCATCTTGTTTTTCTGCTTCCTTCGTTTTGATTTTCTCAAATGTACATTGCAGTACTTTTGAACATGTAAGGTCTGAATTGGCGCTTTGAAAACAGAATGTTTCTGAATTTTAAAAACTTATGTTGTTGTACTCGCTATTACATTAACGTGTTGGATTTCAATTTTAGTTTACAATTCAAAGACTTATTAAAACTATGTTAAGAAATAATCAAATATATGTCGGTACAATCCTAATTTTCCAACTTAACAGCATCTAACATAAAATTTAAGATGTGTTAACAATTTAAACTCAAAAGAACTAAGATACAGATCTACGATGCCAAATTTATCGCCTCAAATCATATTTACTTACACACGCATACTGAAATCAGGCCAAAAATGGTCAAAATGGATTCAGGCGTATTCAAAACATCGTTATCCTGCAAAATCTCGAGATCAAGTTTTTGTATGATCGCAATGCCTTTTTTTACTTCTTGTAGTTATTCAAGAATGTACAAAGAGGAGTGAAGGGAAGGGAGGTAATTGCGGCGACAGCCTACCCCCCCCCTCTTCAGATATACGCGCACACACTTCTACACACATATCGTGCCGAAATGCATTTACATTGTATACTGTTTGCCAGTTGCAGGTAAATGACAATAAGAATATCATCCTATAAATTCTTTGTCAAAAAGTTGCTCAAAAACTTTGGGATATTGTCTATTAGGTGGTGCTGTTGTTAGAACGTAACAGCTACTAATAAGTAGCCGATAGTATATTCAAATATACATACCACAATTTCTGTTTTACAAAACTCAAAAAATCGGCGTCTTTTTAAGCAAATAGGTTACTTAAAATGAAGTCTGTCTTTAAATATCATCAGCAACTAATTTTTGAAAAGGTTAAAGGCATGTAATATACCAAGCTGTACAATAACTTCTTCGGATCAATAAGCAAAACAGTTTTATGGGTTGAAATACACTTTATTATTCAGTTTAGTTTCCCTGAATATCAATACATTTTTGTTTCTACGAGATTCCAACTTATGAATTCCATTTATAATCTGGAAGAGCTGTAAAATACGGTTCCACATCTGTTATGATCTCATCGTTTGACGAAACACGCATTTTAAGCAGGAATTTTGCTAGAACTGCAAACAGATGGAATTAGCTAGGGGCCAAATCTGGTCAATAAGGCGGATGCTCCAACAATTCGCACATTAACTAAAGAATTTAAGCCATTGTCAAAATACTCTTGTGACAAGTTTTATGCAAACTTTTTCCTTCAGCTGGTCTGTAAAGTTAAAGTATTATTCAGAATTTATTGTTTTACTTGTTTGCATGTAATCCACAAACAAAATTCTTTTTGCAACCTAAAAAACTGTTGCCAACACTTTCTGGTCGACTTCTGGACAAGAACTCGTTTCGGAGCCAAAGAACCATGTTCACACTACTCTTGAGCATCTTGCTTAATTCACAATCATGGTGATAGACCCAAGTCTTTTATATATAGTGATGAATCGACACATAAAATACACTTGATCTTTTCGAAAACGCTCTATATGTTGCTAAGAAAATTGCATTCAAACCTGTTGTTGTTCCATTGTTAGCAAATGCGGCACCAATTGTGAACACAGCTTTTTGAAACCCAATACTTTGGCCAAAATATTGCTTATTCTGGCCAATGTGATGCCTAGGGCTTCTACTAAATCTTCTTCAGTCATACGTCAATATTCAAATACATTATCTTTTATTTTTGCTACAATTTCTGCTGCTGTTGCTGTGTTTGCATGTCCTTGACGTGGATCCTCTTCAGGGCTAGTACAACCGCGTCCAAATTCAGCAACCCTTCTTTCTACTGCACTAAATGAAGCCCTTACGCACTTTCAGAATTCGTTAATAATTTTTCCATTACTTATAAATTTTCTAAAAATAAAAATTCAATTACTGCATGATACTTGTTACGATACTTTTTCCATTATAAAACATATTACTGTGAAACTTCGAAACTAAATGGCTCGTAAACGAAAAATGAATTGCCAGATTGAAGTGAAACTTTAAGTACGTTGATACGAAGAGTGTATCAACTTAATAAAAAAATTTAGGTCAGTAGCAACGCCCTTTATTATCAAACCGAAAACTTTTTGAACAGCCTAGTATTTAGTACATATTCAGTTTGTGTCAGTTCATATTTTAATCGGCAATTCTATACTGTGAGTTTATTTATATCTCTTATTAGCATTGCTACAGCTAAAATAGTTTCAAATCCATTCGTATCCGTATTGAAAAATCAAGGAGCAAACATTGTATCTGAAAGTACATCTTATGGACCATGTTTTGAAATGCAAAGTAATAATATAATCAAAAATTTATTGTGGAATAGACAAAAATAGTCTAAGCTATTAATCATTACGTTAGTTCGAAGAGAGTTTAAAAAATAATTCGAATGGGTCGGTCCTGAATCTTTCAACGAAAAAAAAAATTATTTCATTTATCCATAATCATAACAGTCTGTATAACCAAGCGCTAACGTTAATAAATAACGCACAGTAACGTTAGTTTTACAGAACGTTTATTGCAGCTACTGGACTACTTAATATTTAATAAACAACTTTTAATCGTGCGCCTCCACTATTTGCGCAACTATTGGAAATTTCAGTGTAAAACCGAGTTTAATCTATTTATGCCAATTTAACATAAATATTACACGTTTCTAGTAGATTTAGCTAGGTACTGGCTTTATAAAGGTTCTAAAATTGATATAAATGCACAAATCGTTCCGCTCAACTATATTGACGCTGATATTTTTTGCTAAAGCTCATAATTTTAATTTTTCAGCGTTACGCAATATTTGTTCGTATTCTCATTATGAGAATTCATATATTTCGAACAGCTTGAACTCATAGGATGTTAAAACTTCAATCGCATTCGTAATGTAGCTCATTCATTTTGTACGCTTTCCAAAATTATCTAATAGAGTCGCTGTTTTTACATGAGAGGCAAAACACCGTCTCCGAAATGTCTTTATCCGAAAACCCTCAATTCCTCCGGTTAAGGACAAATTTAATTCGAAAAGGACAACCAGCAAGAAGTGGATTTTGGTTTAAAAAAATCAGTTAAATAATTTAAGCGCGGCGATTCCAGAATCCGGCTCGTAGGGGATCCTCGGCCCGTCAAAAACTAGGAAACGCACCGCGACCCACACGTACCAACACAGTCACACAGAGATATACATATACGAGGACGGTCAACCCCAACGTGGCGCCATCGTCAGCAAGAGAAGTTCCCCGTTGCCATGACGACGTGCGGAAGAGATCGCGTTGTGAACACTCGCCGTTCCCGCCATTCTACGCCAAGTCGCGCACACGCCAGGTCACGTGGAGAATACACGCGCGTGCGGGGCCCATACAGATCTCTAGTCCTACTCTAACCCGGGCAAAGCAGCGGAGCTGTGTAGTAGAGTGCTCGACACCCGATTAAACACCGACTACCCGACGACCGACGAAAAGAACTCGCACACAACCACCTCGACGTAAGTAGAAAATCCTAGCAAAATTTCTCCTTTTGCAAAAAAAATCGAAAAAGCCAACCCCGCCACCTTAAGCCACCCACTAAGTGTATTCCAAGCCTAATTTTCGCACTTTGATTGACGCATGCCCGCTTTTTTTTAACTGACACGTTCGGTTTTGACGCTTAATTGAGAAAAAAATCGTCGGCGAGAGGCGGCCTCTCCACCACCCTCTCGAAATCCGGCCGGAATTTCAACTATCAACCGGAATTTTAAGAGGCGGTCGGAATTTTTAAAGTGACCACCGGAATTCTCACACAAAAGTCTCTCCTGGTGCCCGCAGGATTTTTCAAAAGTTTTTTCTACGCTCTAAAAGCGAAGAATTCGCAAGAAAATTGCTGCCTCCTGGAAGGAGAACGCACGCTTTCTCTCGTGTGCTGCTAATGGAAAATCCAGTTGGATATTTGCCAAAAATTTAAACGAAAGTGGTTGTGACTGTGTATGTGCGAAGTGCCCACCGCCGCGCCGTGATCATTGAGAGATAAACCACGCGACTTTGATTCGGCCTTTTCTTGTCTTTTTTCTGATGACGAAGTAAAGGAACGTAATCAAGCGCGGCGAAACGGAAAGTGCGTAATTGTTTCATAATGAAAGTAAACCGATCGGAAAAACTTGGGTATTAGTCATTAGTTGTTAAAAACAGTGCGCGGCTCTGGTCAATTTTTGATGGATTGCCACTTTTATTGCCGATTGAGTTTTCATCCGGCTTTTCTCAATCAACTTTCTTTAACAGTTCCATCGTGAATTTTGCGGCCGCTTTTCAGCGCGCGGTGTTGTGCTCGTCGTTTTAAACAATTTTTAATCAGACAACTCACCCTAACCAAACGCTCATTTAGTGCCGGTTTTACGAAAACAGTTTTAATTCACTCAAACCGTGATTTTTTTGCAACTGACAGATTTGCCGCTAACATTTTGATTTCCAACCAGATTGTTTCGACCAGAAGGATTTTTAAGTCCATTTTATCACCACTTTAATCAAATAATCCGCAATTGCATCGCTTAACCAAGATATTTTTAACGGTTTCTTAACCAACTGTATTTAAATTACCCGGCAGTTTCTGAATGCATTTTAAAACAACAATAATCGAAAGTTTTTAACCTCAACCGCCTATTAGACAACTTAACAAGAAGTTAACTTGCTTTTAAAATTTGTGTTGCTTCTACAGTAAATTGATGCGAGTGAAGGGAGCAGAATGTTGGTGGTAAATAAAAGTAAAGTGCGTATTTCATTCATATTTTTGTAGATTTCATAGTTGTTAGATAGTTAGAACTAGACCAGGCATCAAAACCAGCTTAGACAGACTTAGAGAAGCGTACGGTCATTTTAGGTGGTTTGTTTAGTTCTCTGGCTTAGCTTAACGGGTGGCTTTAGTTTAGTGTAGTCCTAGTTTAGGAAGCCTCTTTAGATTAGACTGCGGATTTAGTTAATAGATGTTTCTTATTTCAAGGAGTGACTTTAATTTAGAAAGAGCTTTTCGTTACTACTAATTAGCCTCTTTTTAATTTTGGTAGATGTTAGTCTTCAAGCGGTGTCTTAAGATTCACAATGTGCGATTGGTTTGTAAGATTTCGCAACGAGATGAAATTTGAAGCATTTCTTGAGTTTGCCAAATCGAATACATTTCACGATTTTGATGGATCGTTCACTTTTCTGGCAAAATGAAGCTGTAAATTTGTGCGATTTTATATTGAATTGCTGCGTTGTGGCTTTAAGGTCCATTTAGGACTAGATTTTGGCATCAATTTAATGACGCCCCTAGACAAGGTTTTCAAAAGTCATTTGATCGAAAAATCGGTAATATAATATTTATAATACTGATATGAGTTATACGATACAATGAATAGTTGCCAGTAATGAAACCTATGGAATAGTGCACGTGCCCACCTGAAATTCCGAATGAAAATGAAACACGAGGCTTTGTAGATAACAATTTTGAAGACATTTGCGCCTCTTGATAATTAATGGTATTGTGTTAAATAATCTCGCCTTGAGACATGCGATAGCTCTCTCTTGCTCGACCTAATATTATTTCAAATTACCGAGTACGTTTTTTAGTTACATTGCGGTGTTAAAATTGCGCTATTACAAACCGCAACAACGCTTTAAGAAGCGTTGCGTCACCAACTTCACGACTTATTGTTTAGAATTGGTAATATTTGCTTTTTCGCTTTAGCTTATTTACTTTTTTTACACGCTGTTTACTTTTTCATTCTTGTTTAAGGTTTTTATCTCGTTGTTTTTTGACTAAATTCATCAAATTGTCTATTGCAAGATAGTTAACTTTCGTTTTTATATTGTATATTTTAAAAACTATTCAACGCTGTAATAATTTGATCCTTAATTGGTGGATAACTTTATTGTAGTCATAGTTGAATATTTTCGTAAACAGTTTCAAGGTGATCAATTTCGTGGTGACAAATCGAGTCAAAAATTGTACTGACCAAGTTGACAACATAATCAAGAAATTTTTACAAGGATGTGGGAACTATAACTACAGATCTGCGCTGAAATTGTGTCTATTGTTAAAAGACTCCTAAAGTATCATATTAGATTTATGACCTATATAAAACTCAATTTAATTTCGAAATATATAAAACGAAAAAAAGGGCCTCGGCTATTTGTCTCTTTCTGGACTTCGAAAACTTTAAATTGCATAATATCCCCTGAGACATAAAGTTGAAATGTCGTGCGGAAAGGAGCAGCAGAAAGTTGTTATTTTTTATTTAAAAAAAATAATAGATAGGCTTTAAGGAGGTAGCGAAGGCGTCTCGCTCGTCACCCTCTTGCCCCGTTCTCGAACCGAAAAAAGCGTAACTAAATATACGTATGTAAATCGGTAGAAAATATATGCAACTCCTTGTAGTCATTTGTAAAGATTAAATAATTCCATGCGTACGTACGTATCCTTTAAAGAAACCTTTTAAAGATTAAATCTGCAAGTCAGTTACTAGGTACCTACGTTAGCTGAACTTGACCTCTATTTAAATGTCTGCACAGAATGGGCTGCTATGACATATATTGGTTTTATAAATGTTACAATTTTTGCAATTCTGTTATGATTTTCATACCATTTTGACTGATATCCACGTTTTGAAGGCCTCTGAATGCATTTTTATAATTTTGAGGATCCCTAAGTCTAGACCATTTTCTGCCTGATTTCTGTGAATGTATGAATGTTTGTATGTGTGTGTGTGTAAGTATGCGTGAATGGGGGGTTCAAATTTTGGTATTGCTATACTAAGTTAGTAAGTATCAGTTTTCAAGGTGGACTAATCACCTGAAGTGGTATATTATTAAGACAGTTTTAATTCAAAAATTGCAACATTTACCCCTGGGCTGCTACATTAACACAAAAATTTACTAAGAATGTATTTATGCATAATTTCACTTCTGTTATCGAGCTGCAAATGGACAGAAATAGTGAAAACTAAGAAATAGCCGTTATGATTTAATAATATGTGAATATGTGCG
Organism: Helochares maculicollis; assembly: GCA_033557835.1. Lineage (NCBI taxonomy): Eukaryota > Metazoa > Arthropoda > Insecta > Coleoptera > Hydrophilidae > Helochares > Helochares maculicollis. The sequence goes on along the minus strand of JAWQRO010000008.1, from coordinate 74,649 downwards.
GTGTCGAGAGTTCAAGGTGAAGGCATTGGTTTCTTGTGGCAAAAGTCATTACTGAGGAAGGGGCTTAAGTATGTTTTTTAGAAAATATTTTTACTCTATATCGACCATACCGTGCTGATCCCAATTAGAACTTCTCAACCTCGAAGAGGGGCAAGACAGATTTTTTACTATAATTTTAAATGGTTTTCGTTTTGAGTTGGAATGTCTATCTTTTATAAAAATTTAAGAGGCTTAGTTACCGATTTTATTTGTATATACAGCTTTTGGACTAGGTTAGCTGTGTTGGAATATATAGAAGACAAACAAGTTTCAATGCTGTCGCGCTCTGCGAGTGAAACTCATTAAATTCTTGATGATTTCTTTATCAAATTTAGGGAACAAAACTAACTGCTAACCTAAATTTGCTTTGCATTTTGTATCGTACGGATTGTATTGCTGTACAAAATTTAATGTTAAGCACTGCTTAAGATCCGAAAATCGTTGAAAGTTTTAAAATTTCGTTCGTGATCGGAGAACCAGAAGCCCTATATTTTCGTATAAGGCAAAAGTACATGTTTTATTTCACAAGAAATTGCAAAGCTTGCACATTGTGGCAAAGTATGTAAATATCAATCTAATAAGCATCCTTACTCTCGACTAAGAAATGCTTTAAAAACCTCATAAATGTAATCATAACTACATTAATTCTATCGTTGGAAAGAAAGGATAGAAGTCATAAAATCTTGGGTCCGATTTTCAGGAATCGGTTTTCCGGTTGAATTTCTTAAGACATCAATTTACTTGTTTCGGTTTACAATCAATGTATCAATAAACTGAAAATTATCAGATTAAGTAAAAGGTTCCTAACATTTTTTAAATGTCAACGATCAAATTAAAACAAATACAATTTTCGAATTTGGATTAAATATGTCCACTTTGAAGAGAATTTCGTAGTTCCGCGGTTGAGGAATGCTTCTTCGATGTTGGTAACATACTTACTTGACTAGCTCATTTTCACAAGACTCTTGATGCCAGAATTTTGCCACCAAAAAAATTTTGACAATGCTTGAAAAATGATAATCGTTAAGTGATCTGGACTATACGGTAGGTGCCATATAAGTTTCCATCCGAGCTTTTGGAGCTTCTGGCGTAAGCATAAATTTGATTATATGTTATGTAAATACTTAGCATGTTCGAAATAGTGAAAATTTGTGTTGTTATACATTATATACTAATCTGTTTAAAATTCAAACATTTGTAACTATACAATTTCGATTAGTGCAGTTTTCATTGATTTTATCAACATTCCCAATATTTTTCTTTACAGCTATTACACAGATCCTCTTAACTTTTGTAGTTGTTTGTAACTTAACATAAAACGCTCTTAATAGCGGAATGATTCTTGATTTTAGAAGCTTAGGCTGACGCTCTTAATTGAGAGCGAAGCTCGAATCGGCTGCGCCGAAGGCACATCTTCCACGTTTTGAGTTTGTTAGAAGTGTGGTTTGCGATTAATAAGAAATCAAAATTATTTGAGTTAACAGATAAGGCTACATAATATAATTTTGGTGGAAATTTTTACAGCTAGTCTGGGATTTACCGAGTAAACGAAATATATGTACTAAATTCCTACACGTAAAAGTTTTAGGCCTACACAACATTCTATAAACTGTCAACATTGTTCAGAGGGCTTAACAAAACAGCAAAAGAAAGGAACGCTAGGAAAAATTGCAGTAATAAAGGCATGGCCAACAAGTCTTAAGACAGTAAAATGATTGCGCAAAGAAGAATTTTAATGTGCGATTTTTATCAAGCACTTGGCATTCTGTAGATAAAGCTACGGTCTATTATTTCATTCTTCAATGCAGAAAATAGGATACTCATATATTTGAATAATCAATTGGCTCGGGTATCATATTAATTATAAATGCCATGAGATTAGGATATATGCAATAATTACAAACTGACTGAGCTATTAGACGCATGGATAAATGAAAACAGTGTGTTGGTGGAATGGATGCCTAGAAAAATAAATCGCCTGATAGATGTTAGCTAAAGGGATGTGAAACAAAAGGAATGTTTAGGTATATCGGTGGCTAAAGGGATGTATAAATTGAGGTATATATGGATTCCGGAATGGATGGTTTGAGAGGCGTATACGTAGGAGGATCGATGCATGGATGTGTGGTTGCATAGAAAGATGACTAGATTGATGTTTGGGGTGATAGTGGAAATATACGCACGTGAGTAAACCGAAAACTCTGGAGGTATCTGCTTCACAGTTCATTAGCGAGCTGTTAGTTGATCGGTTTTCGAACATATAAACAGTTCTATTTAAATTGCATCTTCACAAACAGGACAGAGAGAGAGAGTGACATATCCTACCCGTTCGTTCCCGTCACAATTGTCGATTGGTTTTAAGCTCTTGGTTCTAGTATTGGCTGCGGTTGGGCGATCTTCCTGATCTTATTTGTCACCGTTTAAGCGAATGACTGTTTTTGATCATAACGTTCTTTTTGTGTTGCTATAAAACTCTTGTAATCCGGTAAATGCGCAATCTTTTATATGTGAGGTGCGATAAAAGAGAGTTGCTGTAAAAGATGTCTTGTGAACGTTGATGTATAGTTTTAAGGAAATAGAATTTTATTAACTGAAGCTTTAATCATTTAAAATTACTGCTGGTAAATGGAACGAAAGTTGATTAAGATCAAAATCTGAAATCAAACTTGCAAGTTAAAAATATTGTTTGCGCCCCGGCCTAATTCCAACGAAATATAGTTAAACTGAGTAAGAGGCCCTCTCGCCAATTCTAGGCAAACAAGCAACTAACCAAGATTTATAGTCCCCATTTTTCTTGGAACAAAAACGGCTTATTAATGACAACTTAAACGTTTCCATTTCGTGCATCTACTTTCATACACGATTCGTACAAAAATTAGAGATCAATACCCTACGCGTCTACAACCGAGCTACCCCCTCCAATATCCGTTTAAAGTCACCCTACTAATTACTTACGGCCAGAAAATAAATTTATGTCGAGTTAAAATCTCAGCAAGGCGCAGTTGCAAGAGCTATAGAGGAGCTAGTCAGCGAAAGCACTTTGGAAAACTCTTATATATTTCAGAGAAATAACAAGAAAGTAATTCGAACAAAACTAGTTATATTTATATATAGAGGAACAACCCAATTTTATCCAGATTAACAAACACAATGTCCAGGTACTCCACTTGTTAGTCCCTCTCCGCCCTTTGCTCCCCCAGTCTGACAGCCCGACCGAATCTAAACGCACACAAACTAAACGAAAAAGGAAGTTGGGTAATCTAGCATCAAACCGGGTCACTCCATTGCCTTGCTTCCTATACAATTTCTTTTGTGATATACTTTTATAAAATTGAAAGGAAATTAAGGATTATACGGGCTGCCGTGTTCGAGCCGCGCACCCACTTGATCACGTTTATTTTTATTCCCCCGGGAGATAAGATTCTGTGCAAAATCTTTTAGAATCACTGACTACGCACTTTTATAATCTGTATATTATGGAGGTTCGCATTTAAATATTTCATAAGAAATATCTGCGTGCTGTCTTGTTGCGTTGCGTTGGCGCCCTAATCTCGCTGGAAAGCTGGAAATTGGGCCTTGTGTAAACCGTTTGAGCTGCAAATTTTTCCTCCGACTTATTAAGTTTGAAAGGGAATCACGAAATAGAACGTTACCTTCTTTTGCGGGTGGCTTTTTTGTTGCTATGTGAAATTAAATGATGGCTTTCGATGACGCGGAATTTCAATTGGCTAATAGATTTTAGCTTGGGCTCGTGCACTTTACACAGCCGAGAGGAATTAAAATATGCGAAAACTATATTCAATGCAATAAAGTTTACAGCGTGTTTTCGAGCGAAATGAGTTTCGACAGCCGCTGGCTCCGGCTTAAAGTTTTAATATTAAAGTAGAAAATAAAGAGAGTCGTCACAGCTTAATCCTATTTGTTTCGCAGCGTTGCAACAACACATTTTACAAATTAAATTTAGTAAGAAGTATGCGCACACTTGAAGCCTTTAATACTCTCCTGCCTACCTTTTCTGACTACCGGAGATTTTCCTCTAAAACTGGAGGAGGTTCGCTGGTTAGATAGCCTCGACTATGCTCCGCAAATGTTTATACTAGCAGATTTAATATGAGGTTGACGACCTAAACAACATTTTCATTTAAGGCTCTTTTGTTTTTATTAAGGATTTCTGGGTGAATTCCAAACGAAATTCTGCTGTTTCTGTTTGTTGCTTTGCATATTACAGAACAGGGCACATTTTCCTACTCATTTCACCGTTCATTTGAGCGTTTTGCCTACTTCGAAGGCAGATGTGGCGCTTGGATTAAATGCAGAGTGATATGAAATTCGTACGAGCTCCAAGTAAAGTTAAGACATGTAAAGAAATAATATGTATCGAGGAGTAAGGTTGAGGCAGGTAAAGTGAAATGGAAAAGAAATGCTAAGGCTTGCAAGGCAAGGCAACGCCAAACAATGCTTAGTCCTTAAGTGCTTTTCTTCGTTAGCGTATAATATTTCCTTATTGTAAATAATTCATGTTATGGCAGAATAATATTCTACTGCTTTCTGGTGCGTGTCTTGCGTGCTAAGGTACAGTGGCACACCACGTTTTCGGGGCGCATTTTTTATTTCATTAGTTTATTGATTTATAACTTTCAAATGCCCAAAGCGATTGGTATCTAAATATACTTCGGTATTGGTTTTCTGGGGTTATATTTTACGATTGTCATGCAGTGCGCTTAGGAATGTTCTTGAGTAGCTTCATATATAACGTACAAGATGTTTTGTGTCAATTGAATTCTGTTGCACTTTAACATCCTTTTAAAATTATTTTGAAAAAATAGAGCACCTCTACTCATTTCCGAATAGTAGTAAAAAGCACCAAAACTGTAGTTAGAGTCTAAATGTGCCAATATTGACATCGAAAGTAAATCACGTGTTGATAATAAATATAAATCTTGAAAAGATAAAACAATTCAAATACTTTCTGAAAATACACAAATCCAGAAAAATCTAAGACATGGTGCATAAAAGTATCTCCTGAAACACTCTCCTATCAAAAATTTTTACCACTTACTCTTTTGCTAATTTTTGTTGAACGTCCACAACTTTCCCCCATATGTGATCATTTAATTTGCGAACACACTTTTAAAATTATGTTACTTATTTTGAAAGTTTCATCAAAAATAGGATGGAATGAAATATATTACAAATGTTTGGTGGACTCGCTTTGCAATAGCACGTATTTTCAAAAGGAGGAATCCTATAAGAACAAAAGAACCTTCAAATTATACATTAAGTAGAATTATATAAAGGCAAAAAAAATCCTTATACTTTCTTTATTCGTGCAGTGTAGATGCGTTAAAAAATAAACACGCTTAAAACCTTAAAAATGTAAAGTGCTGCACTTCCCCGATCTAATTACTGTTTGTAATTATAGTTTTAAGCGTATTTATTCCTTAATCCCCGCTATACGAGCAAGCGAAGCTTGTCTGGCTCTTCATGTTCACTTTTTTTACTACTAGATGAGCAGTTTAAAAATTGATAACATAGGACTATCAGAATCTAGGAATTAAATGATGGTGTCAAAATACGCAGGTTAAATCTCAATTTCTATTTTTCCAACTAAGCGAATATCCAATGTTAAACGGTTTGATGGTATCATTTCATTTCGATAGCTGAGTTTTAGATATTAGGTTACTTTAACAATTGCGAAAAACCTGATGTGAATCTACGGTTACCCAACCTACGCACTTTTTGGAATTTCACAAAAAGAATATTTAGTTTTTATAGTTGTTTAAAACTGCCAGTAAAATAGTTTGCCTTGATAAAAAAGAAACCCATTCTTCATAATACATTATGAAGATACATCATAGATAATGATATATTTCTGCTGGCATAGAAAAGAACGATAGCTGCACACCTTAACACCAGAGCTCAATCTAGATACCCAAGACGTTAAAATGGTTTATATAGTAGGACTACATCATGAATCAAACAAGAACTGGAAATACATTAGAAAAGTAAAACACATGAACATATATTCATAAAACCTTATAACATCCCACAACGGCAAAACTTTTCATTTTAGAAGATTTTAGCGTCCCAATTCTACAATGCATTATATACATTATGTTTTTCTACTTTTCTACCCTAAAACTTGAAATTTCTTACGAAAGAATAAAAAGGTATTTTTAAATTGCAGCTATTTTACGTACTTTTCCTGCAATAGAAAACCTGATAATAGATTTTTGGATGCTAGCGTCCTAATACCATAATTTTCAAACTGATCATCTAGCAAAACTGTAGAACTACAGATATAAAAAATGCGTTTTTGAGGTTTTAAATGTGTTGTTGGTCTAGCGCTTCTTACGATATGTACAGTTTTACTGTCCTAACTTAATGCAGTAAAGCTCTCTCTTATAGGGAGCAGCGAACCTTAGGCAATAGAATTTTTGCAAGATTATTATCAAAGATGGAGATACCAGATTATTCATGAAACAAGTATATTTGGATGTTTTGGGATCTTTGCTTCGATTTTGGAGCGAAATGATCAAATTTGACTAATGGCTATTATAGCAAAACTGTAGAGCCTTTGTGGACAGGAAAAATCACCAGGTATATCTATTGACCTATACTGCTTTTATTTTATAGAAAGTACAAACTAGAAAAGCTTTTCTAGTCGTTTAAAAACCATGGTTTCTACCGTAGACTCTGGTGGCAATTTAATTTGAAACTTTTAATCTAGTAGAACAGTAGAAAAACATCAAGTAACCTACTAAGCTTCGCTCATTCAGCATGCTGTGGCTACAGTAGGAAATAAACTAGCTTGAAAGTATTAATCACAAACCAAAATTATTGTAACAAATGTTCATGGTTTTATAACATTTGGATATATTAAAAAATTATATAAATTTAAACCTAAAATCACAAAGAATTTGAAGAATTAATGCATCCAGCCCTACCTGATGGGTAAGTTTGCATGATACGGAAGTGCCGGAAAAATTACAAAACAAAACAGTTTTTAAGGGTCTTCGCTTACTAAGACCCTCTGAATCCATTTTGTAGGGAATAGGGACACAGAGACATACGGTTATTGTAGCATGTCAACCTAGACTGTTTTAATTGATAGTAAGCCAAGCTCGTTCTTAACTCTCTTAGGCTATCTATTGGATTTACATTTTGATATACATTTTGTATCTCCTTTTGAATAAAATCAACAAATATTATTGTATGATATTTTAATTTTGTATCACTGTCACCGAAATCCTTAGATATTGAATTGCGATTTGGTCTGTTGATGTCTAACAAATTTATTACCGTTTGCAACTATATTTGAAGCAACATTTGCGAATCTATTTAAGCTTTACTTAATGATTAAGGCTATTTAAGAATAAAGCCTATAGCATCTAGGCAAAATACATACATTGAGAAATGTACCTTTGCTGCTTATAATTTCTACTAATCGCCCAGCGTGATTTATAATACCTCGTTCATAGCTCCAGCAACTATCTTTTGTACAAACAATTGAATATGTTCAGAATTTAACAAAATCCACCTTCTTTTAGCATTTAACTTCATCACTATTTTATAACTAATCAGTTTTGTGCGCAGCACATAGTAATAAAAAACTATTAAATAAAAAATAAAATGAAATTCAATAGATATTACACCATTGAATGGGTGCCATTTTAAAGCGTTGTCCTTAAAAACTCAAAAATAGTTTATATATGGCTCTAATACAAGTCTGTCAATATGTTTAGAGTATGTTGAGAGAAATTTAAGGTGGATCGCTTTGTGACAAATTGACTTTCTGTTATTGTTGAGTAGTAATTGTCTTGCTTTTGTCTTTTGTCAAGTTGGGATCGGATTGAAACCAGTAGCGAGAACCAATTCAGGTAATTGTGTCAACAGGCGACTCGTATTTAAACCAATATAAACCATTGAAAGGAACGAAACAAACAAATTACATTGGAATGCATTGCTTATTTTTGATCCGAAATGTTTTTGAACAACTTAGGGTTTGGAATTGCGCTGTTATGAAATATCAGTACAATTTACTTAACATATGTTTAGTTTTATGCTAATTGTGTGAACTTTCTTGTATCAGTATGAAAAATTATTTCATACCTGAGCGTTTCAAACTTGCGAGAACCCAAATCGATCGATCCTAGAAAGTCTATTTGATTTAAATACATCAACTTCTATTCTTTTGATATTTCAAACGCAGGTGGTCTAAATTGTTGAATATACTAATAATGGATTTCCTTGTGTTTCAAGAATGTCTCCATCCATTCCTCTGACTACCCCTTTATACTCTCGTCAATTTGTACAAGCATCTATCCAAACCTCAAATATACAGCTTCCAACTACTCGAGTTCTTGTGAAGCATTCTGCTGTTCCATATTTTCATCTTTATCGGCGATCGTAGCACTCGACGGATCCGGTGCGGGAGAAATATCTCTAACAGGATATATTTCAGCAGGTGAGATACCACCGGCACTGCCGAGTCGTACGATAATCTCAGCTTTTATATCAACAGTTTCATTTAAGCTACTACCTTCACGCATTAATGGAGCTAACTAGTGCTGAGGTAAATTTACACTGCTAAGATAATATGTTTAATTTTGATTTAAATCGCGAGAGCACAGCGAGTCTGGAAAGCCGCCCCTTCCTTCTGAGTGTGTGTGTGTGTGCCGGAATGAATATTCGTATGAACGAAGCTTTGGCTTGTTTGTGTATTTGCTGTCTTCTTAATTTGTATACCCAATTTAAACTCCCGAACTAAATATTTAAGCAATTATTATTTGGAAATTATTTCTCTCACTCGCTCCCCTTTGTTTCGCTAACGAAGCGCCACATTCTGCCACACCAATACCACCTCCGTTTTCGTTGCTCCCTTCGCACCTGCCCCGAAAAATATTTCGCAATTATTTGCTCTCCTATTCGCCAAGTTTTACGAGAATTGAAGATTTAGTAAATATTTACATTCGGCGCAAATTACGCGGCTTCGCAAGTGATACAAGACTTCTAAAATAGTTGAGCTTCTGCCCCTTGACGTAACTCAAAGTAACAACGGAAAATGAAAATTAAACCAGAATTATTTCCAGTGTAGGAGGTACGTTCTGCTACCCTCGCGTGCACCCATTTCTTTTAAAACGATATTAGTTGGAATCGAAATAAAAACAATTTCCCCAATACCTACCTTAAGCACGTGAAACTTTACATAATGAAGGGTCATTGCTCTAAATCCGAAAAACGTAGAATTACCTTATCAAAAGTCATCGGCGTATAAAAGGGAAGCTTTAAAGGGCGATATTTCCGTGGAAAAATATTGCACCTCGTATTCATTAATAAAACCCCTAAATTTCGAAACATCAACGAATTAAGCCGAGCGCATTTCTAAATCCCCAACATTTGCGCTTAATGTTATTTCAAAAGTTTCCAACGGAAGAGGGCTAAGAATTTATTGTTTGCCTGTTTTTCAGACAAAACAATCGTTAAGTAATTTCCTTCGGCATACATAAACTTCGTTAATAATGCACGAGATTCATTACATCACCAGCCCAGCTTTCTGAAAATATCGCGGTACACAAATAATCCCTCCGACGAAAAGCGATAAATCCGAAGCTTCACAGACACTCAAACAGTTCCATTTACAATAATAACACATTAATAATAATGGGGGATTTTCACATCGAACTCACGAGGAACTTAATTAAGAGATCGATGGAAGGAGCTCATGTTATGTCAGATGTGCGCACCCCAAAATGAAAGACGGATAACAAAATTCGGCGATAATTTGAAAACAAACAGACAAATAAAGAACTCAGTGAGCGCGTGTAGCTATTTCCTTTTCATTATTGAAGATTACCGATCGAATGGTCTATTTACAATGTGCCAGGGAAAAAGCCTTATTTATCGTAATGGGTATCTTGGGTGTAGAAGTATCTATGTAATTAAGTGCGCTTGGCCTCTCGTAGCGAATTAAAATTATAAGTAAGCAGGTACATGCTTTTACTTCAACATTAGGCATTGATTGTTTGCGTAGCTCGAAACAACTTTAAGGCTTTACATACGCCTAGTAATGCCAAAAATGCGCTCGAAGCGTATTATTTCCAATTGGTGTAGATCGATTCGCTAAACCAAACAATAAGTTGCAGTTAAATCTAGCCGAAATCAAAAAGTGTAGAAATTTATAAGTTTAAAAAAGTTTACAACTTTTTAGAAAATATTTAAATCAAATTATATATAAAGTCTTGACCAACATACTATAGAAAAATTAGTTTCGAATATTTTAAAAAATAACAGTGAATAACATTAACGATTGTAATAAGCTTGAACTTAATAATTATTTTTATTTGTGTTGTAAAATTACTCCAAAAATTCAATTTCGGCTTACCCTGTTGGTCGATAATTAATTGTTTTCGTCATTGCTTCACAATTGTCTATTGATATTGTATCAAAAATGTTTAGTAATGTATACAAATTCGGAAAAGTTTCAGTTGTTTGCCATTAATATGTTTTAAAATGTATTCACAATTAATTTGTTTTGTTCGTCAATTGTAATAATTTCAATGTATTCTATAAACTGAATACACTAATTTTTGAACGTGGCAACATCCTCTTTTGAACAATTACATGCTTTTCTATACTGGATTTATGGATTACTTTTTTATATCCGATATCAGCTAAAAATGTTAAACTCCTGGAATATTCCCCGTAAATGTTGCTTTGTTTTTCAAATTCAATTTGAAATTTGCCTAAAACAACGATTGAAACTTCAATTTACGTTTACACTCTATTGGTCGATCTGATTACTTAATATTCCGCTCATTAACTAAAGATTTTGCCGATATCTCGTATTGGTTAACTTGGGTGTAGATTAGGTTTTTTTAATTTGCGTTGTTAATTATTTTTAGATGTGTTACCAAAAAATTATCAACATTCCATTTTCCAGTAGTCATTTTGGAAAAATGTTTTCACTGTTGTTTTCGTTCCATTTCTTCATGGTCATAATTTGAAATTGATTTTAAAACAGTTCATGAAAAGTATTTTTTAAAGCTTTGACAGCTTCATTATGGGTGCACCATTTGGTTTTGACCAAATGTCTTTAAAGTAAGCGGCATCTCATTGAACCCTGTAATGTACCAACAAATGTTCTAACATCTTGCCAAACTTTTACAACTTCGGTCCTTGTCAGATATTAACTATATGCTGCACAAAGTGTATATGTCACTAATTGATTTTATCTGTGAAATAGTGCCTTTAATTAGTTTTATGGGCTTGACATATTGACGGCATCGTCATATGATTGGCCGTAATATTTGCTTGTAAACAAATAATTTTTACCTAATATTTCTTTGACGATGTTTGGTAGGAATTTTCCAGTAGGTGAAATAAATTATGTAATTGTTAGAAATAACATAAACGCTCCTGAAATGTAAATATGAACGTTGGTAGGGGTGCCGTCGAACTTCGGTCAAACGTTAACACAGTAGCTGAACGAGAGAACGTGTTGTTTCTTTCATACATATATTTTAACGGAGCAAATATTATAATACAATGCTGCAGTTTGTTAGTTCAAATATATTTCATTTTTCTCTATTTTTATGGGTTTTCTTGACGGTTTAGGACCCAAGGCTTAAGCTCTGTTAATCCATATGTAGATCCTTCACTGGCGTAACACTCGTATCCATTTGATATTCTAAGTAATCTTTCTGTTCTTAATATACTCTGTAACCCATTATTTAAACAGCTATTTCCATTGTTCTCCGACTTTCTAGAGTACATTCGGGTTAAATATTCGTACTTTTTTAATTGAAACATTCATTAACGTCTTGATTTAATCCATCTTAGCCCTTTTAAAATAATTGTTCGTTAAACAATGACCCACAGATTGGTTTTATTGCGTCCAGTACGTCAGTTACAGCGGCTTTGTACTTATATTCAGCTAATGGATCTTCGGATTTTGTTGTCTTCCAGTCTGACTAATTTTTCTAATAGTTTGCTAGTTAATTTCCTTACTCGTTTGCTCTGATTCTATGTACTTGGGTTCTTTTTTCAAGTGGCTGATACCTCTCCTTGGACAGAGATTAGTTTTTTTGTATATGGACGAATTATTTCTTCTTTCGCTCGAGGTCTTAATACATCTGAGAATTTCTGATATTACAAAATGTTTTGGTATCACCATATGCAATATTCATGTTTAAGCCCATCGTTGTCTATTGATTTCCGAAACATTTCCACAACATTATCTGCCTCCATTTTTCCAGCATTTCCTTTTTGATTTGCCGAATAATATTCTTGATGGGTCTCTAACCTCTCATCATCCAAAAGCCAAACCATACAATAATTCCATCTTCACGTAACTGTAGTATATCTTGATGGACAGATTGTTAAAGCTGTTTCTCTGCAGCAAAGTTTAGTTATAGCTGTTGAAGATTTCTCAATATTTTTGACATTTAAATCGAATCTTGCAAGTGTGGAACATGTCCATAACACCATAAAAAAAGTTTTTAAATACTTGATTATAAAAATTTTACATTACCACTATATATATGACGGACCACTTACGCCGAAATAGCTGTAATGTACTTTAAAATACAGTATAAGAATATTGGATTAAAGGCAACCTCTGGTAATTTTCTGGCTATGTTTTTAGGCGAAATAGTGTATTTAGTTTCTCTCTTTATCTTGTCTGGCCGTTAAAGAGGCTTTTTCTTTTTAGAGCGGGAATATTGTCTCCAATCAACCTTAATTATATCCTCAAAATGCCTTATAGACACCTCTTGTTATATTTTGCTAAAGCAAAGAAGACATACTACAGCCGCTTCTGAAGTAAGAATTTTTGGACTTCATTTGTTTTAAAATAAGTCTACAACTTTAAATAACAACGTGATAAAAACAGTTTTCTGCATATTATGGACGTAAGGCTTTAATCTTTCTTCTGATTTGGTAAATTTTCAAGTGGGGAAATACTTTAGATTTGACTGTCGTTACGTGGGCTATAGATTTCAGAAATAATCACTTAGTTGCTGAATATTTAAAGAGGCCTAGATAAAGCGTACATGTACAAACGCCCACAATATTTTGTGATCAGATTCATCCACTTTACGTGAAACTATTTCCAACGCGATTGCTTAGGGAACACTTACAATTTATTTGATTTATTACACCGGAACTACACTTCTATTATTATCTAAATATTTCGTAGGCGAGTGTTAATACGTATCAAAGCAGGAAAACTGCGGGAGATCATCGGGGAAGAAAGCAAAAAATGGGGGCAGCTGCAAATCTATTGAAAGGTTCCAGATGGAATCGATAAAAGCGCTCGAAAGTTATTAAACAGTTTCGATTTTTGTTTGGCTCGTAATTTTTAGCCCCGCTGCCGTGGCATGAATAATTAATACGAAAATTTGATAAAACCGTTGATTGGGACCAATCGTTATCGTTGAAATTCCAATAAAAATGAAAAGCCAGATGAAGAAAAACGCAAAAACGGAACACAAAGCAACAAAGCTGTTCGAGCTTTTACACCTCTTTCTCACTCCATTTCGCCCCCTGAAATTAAAGGTACCGCCATGGCGCTTCGTTACGTTCCCCGACCCCCCTCCTTCTACGTCTTTACTCAAGCCTGACCCGCAACGGCAGTAATACACTATTTTATATTTTATATAAAATAATTTCGCTATATTAAGCGTGAAATACATTTTAATTCGCAAAGTGCCACCAGCATCAATTTACGTGCACGCGAGCTGTGTGGATACGAATATGTAACATTATCCGTGTAATGCAAACAATGGAATAATATAATTGTTGTTTGGAGTTTCTAAAACGTATTTATGAAACACAATCCTTTTGGATTTATTTTACTGTTTTGACTAGACTTTAATTTGTTTGTGCATGCGGCTAATGAATTTTTAACGCCTCTTTCCCCCTTTGATGGCACGAATAGAATTGGCGTTCACTTCGTATTAAGATTGTTTCAAGTGGGTTGACTTGCGACAGATTGTTTGGCCCCTTTCTATATTAGTTTATGTTTTTGGCGCAAAAATTTCGCGTTGCAAAGATGTAAAATGGATGCCTAGAATACGACAACACCTCCAAATTGGTATATTTGTTCCCAGAAAATCACTATAATAGTGGTAAAACCCTCGCAATGTTTTCGTATGTCTCCGCACGTGTGCCTTTATATCTGCTGGTATTGATCAAAGTCAGCAGGCTGTTAGTCTTCGCGTTAAGCTTTAATATTAATAACCTCATTAAAGGGGACTGCCAGTACCTACGCCATGAGAAACCCGAATGCATGAAATTTGCTTAAACGACCAGCCGTGTTTGGGGACGAACACGTGTTACAAAAAATACAACTTACAAAGAACGCGGACCTAAAAATTAATTATTCAGGAGAGCCGCAGTGACAGCAAACATTGCGAGGTGCCTAACGCAAATAATAAGTATGAAAAATATAGAATAATAAAAGCCACCAGAATATTGTTACATTGTTAACGCCGTTATTGTTTGTTTAAGGCTCGATTCCGAGAGAGAGGAGTTAATGATGCGGGCGTTAAATAGACAATTCCGCTAAAATGAAGAGCTTGTTTCAAATAAACTATAGAGCGGCAATAAAATGTTTCATTTTAAGTTAGTTTGTGATTAAATGCTGCGATTTTGTTTCATTGCTATGCGCGCTGAGCTTTTAACACGACTGATCGATTTTAATTTAATATTTTTAAGGCGAACGGATACATGTACAATAGTCTGTTCAAAATATGGTTCGACCCTTTAACTCTGATACCATTATTTTATTACCATTGATCTTAACACTTCAAATACCGGACAGATCTATTATATAATGTATTTTTACTTACGTACCTTTTCTACAGTGTGATTTTCTTAGCATTCAAACACTGCATCAGGTAACCACAGTTATTAAACGTTCATCTATTAATTTTATTTGCTTTTGTTGCTGATTTAAATGTGTTGTGTTCGTGCAGTACTTTTATCTGTAGATTTTGATATAGAAATACCAAAACTTGTGGCTCCACACTGATTTGGAGATTATTGTTCGGGAAGTTTCCTGCAAACACTAAAAGCTCACTGAATCATGTAAATTCGAAAGTCTTAAGAAAAACAGTTTATTTCAGAGTTTCAAGACGCATTCATCTAAAAGTAGGCCGCTCAACGAGGTTCTGTGATCATAATTTAAAAACACTATATATAACGACAATTGCAATTCAAGCCTATTTAAAAATCTTTAGAAATAATTGACTTATCGATCAAGTTTCTTGAATATGCTGTTTTTTAATGGTGTAGTATTTTAACTTGTCATAAATCATGAGTTAATTTGAAATATATGAAAATGGGTCGTATATGAGAACAACCGGCAAAAAAGATCATTGTCTATAATAATATAACTATAAGCTAATTCCATCCGGCCAATCACTCAATTTGAAACTATACTGTCAACAATTAACATTGATACTTAAATGAGAGGATATATTGTACCCGCCGTAAAGCCCAGATCTGGCACCAAACGATTAGCACGTTTGCAAGCATTTGCAAAATTTTCTTCCTGATAAAAAACTAGCCTCTAAAGAAGCTTGTGAAAATGAGTCGGTCAAGTTTTCCACTAAAAGCTATCGAAGAAAATGGTGCACATTTGTTCTAAATCCAAAAGTTCTTCGCTTATTTGAGAGCTACAACTTAAACTTTTAACATCCAGAAATGTTGCCGCTGTATACGGCCCCTCACTTATCTATCTTATATCTGAGAAATCTTAAACATTCAAGATTATTTTTAATCCCTGTAAGGTTCTTATATCCAGAATATAGCTATTGTGCCTCTCTTCGCTTGACACAGCCGAAAAGTGAGGTAAAGCCTCACTATTCACTTATTTAAGAGCGTCAACTTAAACGTTTAACATCCAGAAGTGTAGATGCTGTAAACGGCCCTTTACTTAAAAAAGCTGAGAAAGCTTTTAACATCCAAGATCATTTTTAACCTTTCTAAGTTTCTTACATCTAGAAGTCTAGTCGCTGTAAACAACCCTTCACATACAATAGTTGATAAATCTTTTAACATCCAAGATCATTTTTCACTTACCTAAGCTTCTTACATTTGGAATAAAGATGCGATGCCTTGGTTCGCTCGACAAATCCAAAAAGAAATAGCCTCATTCCCTTTTGTTCGTATATTTTCTATTACTCCTTTTTCTAATACTCACTCCAATGACAAATTAAACATAATAGCTGATAGTACACAATCTTGCTTTACTCCTTTATTTTTCAGATAGTCTTCTGACTCCTCGTTTTGCGTTTTAACAGAAAACGTTAAAGATAAACTTGAAAGTTTCACCCTTCTATAATCTCTCAATTATTTCAACGATACGCGTTTCTATATGATTTTGACACTAAAGAAACTGTATAATGATAGAAATATATGACGCATTGTCCTGATGTAGAGTGATGTCCTTCTGATTCGTTATTCCCCCTCAACTTTCAGCCTATATTGTCTAATTGCTAATAACACTGATATTAAGATACCATTTCGTTGGTCGATAAAATCTTACACAAGAACTTCACCTTAAAATTCCATCAGTCAGAAAGCATGATCTTCTTTGGAGGAAGAGAGGCGTTGTTGGTGCCTAAAGGTAGCTTGCTCGTCAAGACTTTTTTGTTCAACATTATTTTGAAAAATCCTCTTTTCATCCTCCGTCCATTATTTGCTTTAAAATCTTCTGGTTACGATTATAAAATGAGTCTGTAATGGAAATACGATTCCTCTACCTCTTAAATCGGCAAGCTCCATATATAATATCATTTTGTGTTGTCAAACATTAAGTTTTGCTCGTGGATGGCTTATTTTGGTTTATTTAACAAATTTGTAGTTTTACATGTCGAGTAGTGCGATTATTCTCTATTTGTATTTAATCGTGACTCTCATCTGGAGTGGAAGGTTTATTCAGGGGTCTCTAAGATTACTATCAATAATTTTAAACCTAACAAATCAGTTCTTACAGTTTTCCGGCAACAATACTTTCGTTATAAACAACGTGTATCTTGTTTGCCGTTGTTGTGACATTTTTGCCTTTCAAGTAAAAATAAGCTTTTACATTCTTGGATGTACTTTGGTTTCATCTACATGAAAAGTCACAAAAGTCTGACAAAAACATATCATACTGATTTTAACAGTAATTCTAGTGGGGTTTGCAAGACTTTTCCATAGTATTAAATTGTTTATAATCAGAAACATTTATATAGTTGACTGTGTGTTTGGTGTTTGCTATTTATTTCAAAAGTGTTTAATTGTAATAGAAATCCCCAAACTTAACATAATACAGTAAAACGAAAATAATAGCAGAAAGACACTATAGATTTATTAAATAGATATAGCACGAAACTCCAGCTTGAGTTTAATTAGCAACAAATGCAAAACGTTAAAAGTCATTTCTGCCTTAAAAAATCCTCTCGCTTACACACAAAATATACTTTAGGCTTTTCAGACTCCCAGCAAAATATGACGATGGTTGAAGTTTAGAGGGCAGCTGCAACTTAGACTACGATATTTTTGATCAGAGAAGCGAATATTCCCTCTCCATTTGAAATATTGCAAAATTCTGGGTTGTGCAGCTGCAACCCACGACATTGACAAAGTTAAGCTAGTCTTATTTCATTATTTCCAAAGTATCACGCCGATCAAAGATAAGAAAATACAATAACACTCAATATTCAATTTGCGATGATAAAAATGCTTCGTAAAAACAACCGGAGCTGGTCCGCTTGCGAATAGAAACCCGTTTGCCTCTTGGGCTTCGTCCGTTTTTGAGCATCCCATCCATCGGCGTCGCCATCCTGCACCGAAAACCTCGCTTTCCAGCTCTATGGGACTTCGGTCCGGCCGTTCAGGAAACGGTCGCCTTGGAAAAAGTCGCGTTTCCTTGCAAAGTAGTTTTTTTCGTTCTGCGGAACGGAAAAAGGTTGTTTTCCAATTTTGTATTTTTTACGGCGCTTAAACGTCTCCAGCCGTTTCGGCCGTTGAGTTTTCAACTTTTTGTATAAATTCTTCAGGTCATGTGTGGACATACAAACATGGGCATAGAAAACATCTCAACTCCGGCTGTCCTGTCAGATTTTTTGCCGGTCGGTCAAATTTAGTTTTATTAAAAAAGTTCGGTAGGGGAAATCTATATGGCGAAATCTCCGTGGAAATGGCACGAGATATTAATAAAACTAAACCAAGTGGAATAAAAACAAGCCGAAAGAAACACGGGACCCCTCGATTGATCGACACGGCAGAAATGGGGTAGCCCCGGTTCGGATATTTGCATCACTGATATGTTTTTAAGTTACACGTAAACAACATAAAAATGTACCCAGATTATACGGCAGTTTAGGAATGTTTTCGGGTTGTTTCGCCATTATTTATCACTTTCCTTGGAAACTGATTTCCGGGTCGCTATGTCTCTAACGCGGTATTTTTCTCGAACCTTTTAAATGCCTGCCAATTGCATTCTTAGAAGCTTCTG
The DNA here is from genome assembly GCA_033557835.1 of Helochares maculicollis. Lineage (NCBI taxonomy): Eukaryota > Metazoa > Arthropoda > Insecta > Coleoptera > Hydrophilidae > Helochares > Helochares maculicollis. Next base: position 56,102 of record JAWQRO010000008.1, on the reverse strand, counting down.
GTAAGTAGCCAGTGACGCTGGTCATTTTGAGGGCTAAATTTATTTCGACTTGCGGAATGGGGGTAATTTAGGCTTACCGAGTGAAATGAATTTTTAGATCAGGGTTGATTTGTACGTAGAACTAAATTTCCAGAGAGGATTTGCAGGATAATTCGCTTTTGCGGTGTGGGAGAATTCCTATCCAGGTCCTTGCCGCGTGTTAATTCCCGGCGATATATCCCGGAATATTATCTCCGGGCTGCCGCAGCTATTAAGTTGTCCGCCGACATTAGCAAGTTCTAAAATTATTCTTTGCTTACTATAGTGTCCTTTATCTTTTTTATTGTTTGTTTTCGGCAGGGGGCGAACCTCATACATTCACCCGATAAGGCCCGTTTAGGATTACCGAACTCGTATAGCCTTATCAAGATTCGACGTTCGAGCCGGCTTCGTAGGGTGGCCTTTAAATACGACTTCGCTTGCTTTTCCCCGGTAATATTGTGTGCCTTACCACCGACCAGGCTTTGCGAGCCCACATTGGTCTTTACTCTGTCGTCGGAGACCAGAATTTGCAAGAATTTTCAGGCGTTTCGCCCTGAAATATCTTCAAGGGTTTGCTGATTTACTGTTATGCTGGCTTTATAAAGAAAGATACATTAATATTACATGGTATTCCTTAGTTGCGCTTTTATATACGAGGAGTGATTTCGTGTTTTCAAAAGGGGATATCGATTTGGCCATGAAAATATATTTATAACGTTTCAAAATGAATGAAATAGAATCAAAATGTGATCTACTTCACACTTTCATCAGGCTCGTATAAACCGTTTCCATAATCTGAATTCTCATTTGTAGTAAATGAACTCCAATAAATTCTACGTCCGGCAAATGCTCAGCATAGAACTATAAATCGTCTTACAATTTTTGGACTGAAAAATACCACAGGGGAAATTTTATACCAACAAAAAATATCAGTTTGGTAACAATTTCCAGAATATTTGTAGAGGCAATGCCTAAAACTCCACTTGAAGAAGTTTGCAAAGGCTATGAGACTATATTTAGAATATGTTAGCGAAATAAAATCTTCTTCAACTATTGATGAGATTGTAGCAGCATGACTGATTTCTTCTAGGGATTTTTGGTATTTGAGAGTCGTAATCTTAAAGTTTGCAATTTAGGTTAGTACCATATACGATAAATTAGGATATTAGCAAAGAATGTTACAAAAATTACTGTTATTGCAAATTTTCTGTAATCACAATGAATTGATTTAATCATAGAATTTGATCATGACCAATATTTCAATAAAACTATAGATGAAGTTCAGACTAAAGCTATGCAATATTCATATGAGCTTTTATCACTAAATAAAAAATAAAAAGTTGCTTTAGGCATGACTGTTAATAGTCAATTTTAACTTTCGACACTCCGGGCTTGTGAAGTTGATATGTTTTCACAACTTGTTCTTTGCTCAACTTTGATCAACCTCCCTTAGCCAGATATAAAAGGTGTAATTTCTAAAAAGAAAGCTAAAAAATAAGTTCCATTCAAAGTGTCAATTTAATCTTAGTATTCTCTAAAGATATTTTATTTGATTTTTTTTTAAACTGTATTAATATTATCGGCGGTAATCAACACGTAGTACACGTTAGTTTGATCACCAATTCCTCTATAAAACAATATATCAACTTGAAAAATGCGTTTCCACTACTTATATAAGGCCCCAGAATTCACCCTTAAACTTCTTAAGCTTCATATATCTAAAACGTAGACGCTGTGTTTTGCTTCTCATAACAAAAAGGGCGAAAGGTGAGACTTTGCCTCACCCTTTACCTATTAAAGAACGTTAATTCAAGTTTTCAACCTCCAGAAATGTAACCGCTGAAAAAATTCTCTCAATTAATACGTAAGGAAACTTTGATCACTTTTGCATCAACCTTAGCTTATTTTAAAGCGTCAGCCTAAACTTTTAACATCCAGATGGACGCATTGAAGCTTTTTCTGACCAAAATTGAATTTTTGTATTTTAGCATTATATAAACTTTCATTTCTAAGTCTACATTCTTAAAAGTTTTATAATCAGAACGCAAAGCATATCGTAAAGTTAACGAATATGGAAATGTTAATAGAAAACAATAAGTGAAACCTCTCCTTCACGATATATACAAGACAATTTGGTACAGAATACTTGCCGCCAAAGCACCACGAATTTTAAAAAAATAAATAATTTAAATGACTCATATCTGTGTAAAAAATCTCATGACGCTCCGAAATTAATTGATTTTTGGCCGCTAAACCGAATTATGTATTTATTTAAATTTGTTGTAGTAACTGCTCCCTGGCATGTCGCCTATTCACCATTACTAATTATAACCACCTATCGCCCGTGCCGTACTTTTGATAGATAGATTTTGTTATCGTTTTTTTAAAAGCAAACACTAATAGCTCGTGAATTCTTGCGCTTAGGACCGCAGCCCACATCGTGGCAAATTGGTTCTTATTTTAAAATGACTCGACTAAACACGCCTTCCTGTTAAAAATAGCATCCTCAAGTGTAACCCTTATCTAATCAGGACCGGTAAACCGCAACAATTCTGAGCACATGGTGATTGAAGCAAAAATTAATTAATTAATATACTAAAAATACCCGATTTCGATCTTCACCCAACCCACTTCGCCAGCCCGCTTTGCTGCATAGCGAACTAAAATATTTCACTGGGGAAGCTCCCTAATCGATTGGCATTTTATTGGAAAAACTTTTTGAACTCCGGTACAATATATACGTATTGGATCACAAAGCAATGTTTGCCCATTTGTTATTTCGCATGTTTTCGTTTGGGTTTTTATGTGTTTTTATGCTTGTTTTTCTTAGTTTCTTTGCATCTTTCCGCGCCACATGTACCCAGTTTACGTGATCGAGTTATTGAATATGTTTCCTTCGGTTTTTATTTTTATTCGCCGATACATTTAGATAATTGGATTACTTAACAATCGGGCGCCTTAAGGAGTATCCAACGCTCCCTGGAATATGCGAGGTAATTCAAGAATTCGATTTGCAGAAAAATATCAAACGCAATCACTTTATATGGGGTATAACAGTTTGTTTCTTTCTGCTGAAGTATCGGGCAAATAGCGCCCCATATTGTGTGTTGTGGATGAAAAATAAAAGGTCATTCCTCCGGAATAGTTTTGAAAACTGCCACTATATCGGTTTAGTTCTCCGTCTATTCCTGCCGCTTTCATTTTATGACGTAATTACTTTTTATACCGTTTACCAAAGTTCAAGATTCACCGCGGACATGATTTTGAATTTTTTCCACCCGCATCTAACTTTTACCAGCAAATCCGCGCTTGTATCAAAAGACGCGGCGCTTCGCAGCCAAACAAAAAAGGTAATATCGCAAAATATATAGAAGTTGTCACGATAACTCTTCTTGTTTTTTTACAGAAATTTGCTGAATATGGACTTCCTTTATATATTTTGATTTATAAAGGTAAAAGAGGGGGACATACAAATGCACACGGGGTAGATTTATCGCCTCCTTTAGGCAAAAACCCTAACTATTTGTCTTTTTTACGACTTTTTTCCGAAGCTTACTTATTCGCAATTACCATTTTCGATAGCGCACCCAACGCGAAGTGCTACGGGAAGATTTAACAACATGACCTTACTCCCATAAAAAAATTTCGACCTTTCTTGCCATTCGGTTCGTTATTTACACACCCCGCTTAACCCCGCCTAGAGCTTTTAAGTATCCATTAATCACTCGCTTTAATATCCATACCGTGAACACTTAGACTTGCCACGGATATTTTTATATAGTTGTACCTATATCTTCTATGAACGCCGCATAAGCTGGAATAATTTGTCTCAATTTTTGTTTCATGTGGTCTTGTTAACTTCTACATTTCTTAAACAAGAAAAATAATCGTAAAATAGAGATGCAGGGTTTCTTTGCCAATACTGCACCCATTAAACCATATTAGATACAAAATTTTGACTTGAAACTTGGCATATACGCCAACAATTGTGAAGCTTGTATTAATAGCTAAGTTTTGCACTTAAATGACAGTCAGAATATAGACCGAAAAGTTCTCCAGATTTGGTTACTACATTAGTAGTCTTAGACGAACCGCAAACTTAAAACTTAACCACTGAAATTTGTTGTTGAATAGATGAGAATGTGCAGTATGTTTTCAACGTTGTAATTTTTATAGGTAATAATTGCCCTGAAAACTATATACCTTCTCTGATTTAATTTGTAACAAATAATCAAAGTGTAACAATTTCATGAATAAAATGCAACTTGTTGTGAGTGCTTAGAAGCAAATAAGCATAAGGACAGTGTCATTAGACATGCAGTTGTGATAGAAATCAGCAGCAAGACAATCCGAAGATGTTTTTGTATTTATACACCAAAATCTATATCATTAGAGACCGCGACTACATAATAAAACTTAGAAATGAACATCGTCTGTACAAGCAATTTCACGGAAAGTGCAGGAAGATAAAGATAAGGCGTTACCTGCTGTAACGCAGTCTCTGAAGAGTTTACCAAACCCCCTCCAGAAGAATAAGCTCTAAAGATCTTTTCCCAGAACAATTAAAAAAAATCTTTATAAAAACTCATTGAAAATGATTAATTCCTCTCATTCTACACCATTATCCTTTTAAGGAGTCGCGTATCGCCCTGAGGATAAGTAACATTAAAAAGGGTAGGAATGAACACATTACAAGTAAATTAACTTTCCTCGGCCCGCACCTAATGATCCTGTACGCGCTCATCTATCTTAAATTATTAACTTTTACTTAAAAGTTGGGTCCTGGAGTGGGCCGAATACCAGGGCGCAAGGAGCAGAAGGCAAGAAGTGCACGGTGACCTAAAAACCCCGAGACGATAAAGTATTAAACACGACGCGGCGGGGATGCCGATGCGATGTCTTCCCAAAAATATATATATAAAGTATTATATTACATAGAAGTGAAGCGCGTATCAAGGCGAAGGCAAGGCAAGGCTAGGCAGGCCGGCGAAGCCGGAACGCAGCAAAACCCAGTGAGGAAAGATGCGAGCAAGAAAACGAAGGAAGAAGAAAATCGTTAGCCGATATTCGTTGCTACTGTGTAGTACGAACGTAGTAATATTATTCTAGAGGAGGGTGGGGTTCTAGTGGCTGCCGCTTGCAGGGGGTGGAGGGCAATAAGAAGAAGAAGTGAGGGCGACCTGACGGGTCGAAAGACTAATCTGTAACTGGGATTGTAAGCAGCTTGGCTCTGTTTACCTACGCTCCGAGTGGTCCAACTTGGAACAATTCTACACAAGATAAACTGAAGTCGTCCTCAAGTTTACGATCGCACTGCCGGAAAAAGGCCCCGACCGCCCTCTGTGTATCTGGTTACTGTTACGTCCGTGAACTCTTTACAAGAAAAAGAGGAAGCTCTCCTCATTTTTTATTTACGTTATACTCATTCTCTGAAGCGTACTACGCCCCGAATTTTTTCTCTGCTTTTGTTATGAAACGCGTAATTTCATATTTATGAACAAAATGGCCAGTTTATTTTTCTTGTGTGTATGTAGCTTTTAAATTATTTATTTTAATATGGCATGCTTTTCTGATGTTATTCCATATATGGAGGGCATATTACACCATGACCTACATGGTCCGAAAGTCTGATCGATCAAGATTGCATATTTAGCCAAATTCGAGACGAAGCTGGTTGGTTTTTATATTCTCGTCAAAACACATGTATAAATAAGCGTAGGAATGAATGAGGCCTCACTCCTTTCGCTTGTTTCAATTTCAAAACAAAAACTACAGTAGAACATTTCTACAAAATCCCAAACAACTCCTGAAAGACAGATGAATGCTGAAATGTGTTTACAAAATGTCAATTTTCACAATTTTTTCAGTCAACAAAGAAACAATAAAACGCTGTGATTTCATGACTTGTCCAGTGAAAGTCTCGCTGGGTGTAAAAGGAAATCCGGCAAGCGGATGGCAAAGCAAGGGTAGCAACAGTGGACGCGGCGGGAGGGTTTGTTGTAAACAACAAACCCTGGGAGAGATATAATAAAAAACCTAATCTAATTTTTTGAGGCACATATAGAAAACGCATAACGGTTGACGTTTCAGTGCAGCTCATAAAATCTTTTTATTATCCGCTTACTAATGAATAAAGAATATCCAGCAAACTAAGTACGACATAAAAAAGGAATAAAACAAACAAAAACGTAAAAACTAGTAAGCCCTTTATCGCAGCAACAGGAAAACAATATTTTTGCGGCGAGTCTCGCAGTAAAAGCATTTCGCGAACAGCATTCAACACAACACCGACCACCACGTCCAATGGCGGCTTTTGCGTATATAAAGCTCAATTTTTTAGCTGCTAGCTTCAAATTGTCAAACAACACTTAGTAATTTTTTTATTCCCGTGTATGTAAACTCGATATCGCTCTGATCGTTTCAGCTGCAGTGAAAAATGCCGCTTTTGGCACTCTTAAGAAATCTGTAGATCAGTATCTACTTTTTGGGTAGTAGCTTCCCGAAACTATTTGCTTACCTGCACCGGCTCTTAATTTTATCAAGTAAACTAGCTTAAAAAAATTAGTTCCGACTCAAACTTTGCAAGTGATTCTGGAAATTCAATCGCATATTCCTGTTTCTCTAAAATCCTATCTATCCAGCTGGTATCGATTCAAGTTTTATATCAAGTTGGAATTATTTGTAAGCATTCCTACTTTCCTGTCCTGCGACTAAGTGAAGATTTTGCGATTTTCAAAGAATTTCTTAGATATACAAATGTTAGGGTTAACTAAATTGGGCACTACTTATAATCTCTGACTAGAAAATTTCTTTTAGTAATTAATGTTTTTGCCATATTGAACACACAAAAGAAAAGTGAGAATATACCAAGAGTTCGTTTTTGGTATGCTTCGATTACTCGAAGGCGAAATGTGCTAAAATGCGGGGACAATTTTGAGAGGCTTATTTAATATATGACGCTCTTGATAGCTTAGTAAAGGCTATCTAGAATATATCCAAAAACTCCATTAGCTTGTCTTACTCAGGATTCTCTCTGTCGCTAGCTCATCACTCACAGATTAATGAAGGAAGAATAAATACGCAAAATAGCTGCTTAGCAGATGTCGATACAATTTTGGAAATAATAGTTTGAAACGCGTTTATTTCTTAACTCATAATTAGGTTTCAAAAATTTGTCAGTTTCAAAATATCCACTCAAAAGAAAACTGTAAATATATCAAAATCACGTAAAGTTCACTTACTCTTAGACAGTAGCTTATTAAAAAATGAGCACGCTTTTGCTAGAGTATTTTACATTTTTATACAAGTATTTTTCGTCGCTAAATAATTCACAGAAACTCTACGCTATGTATTTTAGTCGCATTTGCACTTATTTTTCGTAAACCGTACAATAACTTATGAAGGCGGCAGTTGTACTTTCTCTGCATATTTTTAAAACATGAAAACTGATGACTGTTAACTCTAATGACCTAAATTTTATTGAGTAGGAAATTGAGAATAAATCAAGAACTGAATAAGCTTTGCTTACTCGGGATTTAGCCGCTACGCTCGCTCATCCCTCGCGGAGTGAAGATACGATAAGAAAAGATCACGCAAAAAATCTGGTCAGCGGTTGTCGCATCAAACTTAACTTATGTTGTGGAATACATTTTGAAGCGTGTCCATTCCTTATCGCTTCTCCACTCCACGAGAGTTAAGTTAGTGAATCCCGACTAAACGAAGCAGTTTTCGCGGCTTTTGGGGAATTTTTCGCATTTGCAAATATTTTAGAAATCATGACATTTACCACTACTCATAATCACGTTCAAAATATTAGCCTTAATTATTCATAGAAGTTTCAAAATGTTCACACAACAGAAAAGTATAAAAATGTCAAAAATGAAATAAGGTACGCTTGAAGAAATGAAAATTATATCAAAAACAAAGCAAGCGATTCTTAGTAGGGATCCGCTTGCTGCGCTCGCTCATCTCTGGCCAAGGCAGTAACAAAACTATTCATCTGCTATTGCTTCAGGTGCTTAATTACGTGCTACAAATGTATTATTATTAACGTTTATTATTTAACGCATCTCCATTTTGCGAGGGCTAAGCGGGCAAAGTAAAAATGCTTTTGCGGTTTTTGTAGTATTTTCAGGATTTGCAATTATAAAAAGTAATTATTATAAATGTACTTAGTAAAAATCTAAAACTAGTAAAAATAAGATTTAGGCAAGTAAGAGTAGGCGAAGCTTTTGCAGCTTTAGGTAGATATTATAACTAGAAAGTACAAGTAAGTTTTCACTAGTAAAGAGCTAAAACGAATGATAATTAAGTTATATCCCTTAACGTTCTTATTGCCTTTTACGATGTTACTTGTAGGTCTTCTACAGTTATACATTGTGGCGCAGTCATACTTTAACGGGTTACCATCTCGCGAGGGATGAGCGAGCGAAGCGAGCGAAACATGACTAAGAAGAGCATTTGCAGTTTATAGTAAAATTTTAAGATTTTTAAGTAATTTAAGCGTTCACGAGCTTTTTCACTTTCATTTAAATTTCAAAATATAGACTCAGTAGAAAAGTAGTTGTTCTCATTTGTAAACTATGTCATAGAAAATAGAGCAAGCGTTATACAATTTATTGTATGCAGTTGTAGACTTAAATACAAGGCAATTATTAGGTGTTATAAAGTAATTAAAGAAATCTAAAGTGTATATCTATATATCCTGTTCCCGTAGAAACCAATGTTGGTATTTAAATTTTCTACTGTTTTACTTCTAAAATGTTGGTCACTTACTAATTAATAAACGATAGAAGCTTAATCAATACCTAATGGGGAAGAATTTTCAATATTGTGAAAGAAGTAAGCATTCTGTGGAATATGTGTATTTGCAAAAATGAGTTAAACTTGTTATTCAAACACATTGGGAGATGTAAAGCCCCTAATAAATTAAAGCAGCGCGGTTCTTCTTTAAGAAAAATCGCAACTGAACACAATTGAAATATGGCCTCGCGTTCTGTCCCCGCAAGTCTCTTTGTATATACAGTTGATGCTTATACGACATAAAACACAACTAATGGCAGGCAGAACGGCCTCAATGGTGTTTTCTCTTAGCAGCTATTGTATCAAGGCATTAGATATGTATAAATAAATGGTGGATAAAGGGGATAAAAGGAAACTGGGAAGATCGTGAAGCACAAAAGAGTTAAAGGACTTGCACACATTTGACCAGACCCATTATTATTTATTATAATCTGGCCCCAGTCCAACCTGTTGTATGTATCCTATTGTAAGGAGATAAACTAATGTACATTATCTTATAAATGTTGAAATAGGACGCATTTAAGCCATTGATGCCAGCAAGAAATGCGGCTTATTCCGGAAGAAATCCGGATGGGAAATGGAAATCATTTGACAAGCTGATTGGTGCCGCAAAAATCAGATTTTATCTACTTAAATTTTGCTGTAGTCAGATTGCTTTCACTTCTGAATGGGAAAACTGCCATCACAAGTTTTCATGTTAATATGTTGGAGAATACAACATCAACTTTGCACAAGCGTGCGCAATATGAGTCCGGAATATTTTTTATTTTGGTCAAAACTGCCTTATCCACTTCCTTACCTATTAAAAACTGACGATTTGTTAACAGCATTGTTACTTCCGCGGTATTAATTTTTCAAAGAGGAAGAGGGTGAGCGCTGCATCAACTTTGCTTCGCTCCAGTATTGTTGGAATATAGAAATGCGGACACATTACGGCATGGAAATGTTGAAAGTTTTCAGTATGTCATTGCTTTCGGACTTCCATGTTATTTGTGTTACGTTTTGTAGCATATTGGCGGATGGGGAGAATTCTGGTTGATGCCCGCGCCCATTATTGACAGTTATTCCGAATGCTTGTCGTGTTTATAGTTAGTGAGCTCCGGTTTAATTAATTTTCACAGCAGGAGTTTGCGTTGATTGAAGAAACTCTCCGTGATTAATTTTTTTGCCCAACCTCGACCAGGCTGCGTTTTCCATTTATTGTTAACTCATCTAATTTCAATTCATAGATTTCATTTTTTCATCTATTTATTTTGTACTAGGTCTTTTCGGATATGCAGCTGTCTGTAAGTGAATTTTTAAAATATGCAATACTAGCGTATAGCATAGTTATATTACGGGTGCACTGTATTTTTTTATTTTTGGTGGAGATCATTAACATGAAGTCATGCCAAAAGTTTGTATCCGTCATTTTTAATGTCATAATCGTTTTGAATATTTATTAATAGGCTTGCACATCTATATATCTAGCAAAAGTTATTGACTTGATAAACTATTTTAAGTAATCGTTGACATTTGCTTCGCTCGTTCATGGGCAAGTGTTCAAAACCTAAAATCGTACTATTAAAAAGATTCTGCTAGAAACGAATTATGCGAAAGCGAAAGTCAAATATGACAGTTTGAATGAGATTGCATATATGGAAATAAATGCGCTCTACTTCAAATATGGAAAGAGAAAATACAATAAAAGACAAAATAATAATTTAGGATAAATATTGCCGACGAAGTGGTACGAAAATATGTCATGCATTTTCGAAAATTTTGTACAAAAATACCACTTGACCAAACATACTTCTCATTTTTACTTTTTAATTAACTGAAGAACTCGGTAGTGCGCATTAGGATGACCAAAATACTACTTTCAATTTATTGTTTTACCCACGAAATTTAAATGAATGGAAATCTTATCAAACTGAGTAATATAAGGAAAATTATTCTTTTTTAACTTACATTAAATTAAACGGATTTGTACCTGTGAAAAATTGTACATATAAGAGTATATTTGTTAAAAAAGGGACTGAAAGCAACAGTCGGAAAAAATGAACAGCATTTTTATAAATAAACTACAAACTACTTCCATTGTAAAACTGTATTCCCGTCAAGGCAAAGTATTTCGTTACAAAATGGCTTATCTTTAATACCTATTAGTCTAGTTATAAGAATAACGAACAAGTATTGTTCTTGTTAAAATAGACCATATTTATGTAAAGCAAAAGCACTCTTTATACAATATATACTTTTTGTCACTTTTGAAAGCCTGAAATACTTGATTTGTCTAGAAGCAAAATTTGTGACATGCTTGATATCTAAAATTTCTGCTGTTGTTTCACATTTCGACTTCGATTTGCGATTATACTTCGTATTTATTCATTACTGCCAAGTAAGTGGTCTCTGATGTGTTATTAGTTTTCTACTTTATTGACCTGACTTTAAATTTCCCGTTGTTTATTCAAGCATTTAAAAATGCTTGTGTTTAATGACTTCAATAGCTTAAATTTTCTTAAATTATTTTACATATAGACAAGTAAATATATTCAAGATTGTTTGCAAATGTTTTCTTGAAATAAAAGCTTTGGTAGTCTAGATTTAAATTTCTCAACCTAAGATTTTACGCTCAGGACTAGTCTGTTATATAATTCACCCGACAGAAAAGCATATAGAAAATACGCTTGCGAATGAAAGTAAATGAATATAAATAACTATATTAAACATACAATAAAATACCGTAGTATAAGCTTTTTTGAAATTATATTATTGTGCATTGTGTATTGGGAGTAAATATGTAGTCATATCGTGAATGTAAACCAGCTTCTTTGAGTTTCAATTTGCTCATTCCTTTGGATTCGCGCTGGAAGCCACCGATAGCAGGCGGCTAGCAGAACTGTACTATATTGAAATTCGTCCTTAATAAAATGTGCATTACAATTTAATATGGCAGCCAGTTTGGCTTGTGCGAAACAAAAACAAGTGAGTATATCACCCCAAGAGGCGGACACGGATGTGGGGCGGGAAAGCCGGTCGGCAGCCAGCAAAGCTACTTGAATATTCTATCCGACTGAAGTGAGTGTAGCACCACTTGGGGGCACGAAGCTGAAGAAAAGGGTATTCATCACGGCAGACAAGTCTTGGTTGGGGTAGCCAGAACCGGAGAGAGCCAGGCTGGTTCGGTTCACTCGCAAAACAATGTCTTGGGGGCGCTTGGCTCGCGCATGCCACTGTGATGTCAGCTGTCCCATAATTACGTATTTGTGTACCGGTGAGCACAAATGCGGATTTGAACAAAAGGTTTCCCTTGAAAATTCAAATTGTCCTGACTGCGACTCTACGAACGGATACGTTGCATACCCGGGCGAGATATTCGCTTAGAGCGCAATATTCGATGCCGCAATGTAAACATTTTCTCATCTCTCCTTTTGTCTCTCTCGCTCGCTCTCTTTTGTGATTTGTTCTTTACTGCACCACTTTCCAATCTGTCTCTTTTTTGAGCTTCTCACTCCTTTATCCTTGCAGTTCAGATTCTCTTCAAATCATGTTTATCTCCACTTTTTTGTCTCTTTCTTCTTATTGGTTTCCCTAATTTCAGTCGAAGAAGTCTCACACTCCAAATATTTCAAGCTTTGATGTCTGTGATTCTAAAGCTCTTCGTTTTGTATGTGTCTTTGCTTTGGTGTGTAATTCTATGGTATTTTTTTCAGTACTAGAGCTACATTATTTCTAAAACCTTCTCGTACTGAATACTATATTCCGTCTTGGCCTTTAATTCGGACTTTTTAAGTAATCATTATTATCTAATTGTTATAAAATTGTATGAAATTCGTAGTTATTTGGCAGAATCAGCGTTTTCAGTGTACGAAGGCAGTTTCATTTTTAGTTGTTACCTCTCATTATTTTGCTTATTTAGATCGAGCTGAACAGAACTATGATTTGTATGTTTTATTTACTTAATTATGGTGCATTTATAATGATAGGTCTTAAAGAAAAATTCAAATATAAAATTTCTCACTGCAATTGCAACAGTTCATGTATATATTTCTTTAGACTTCCTGAATTGAAATAATAAAACAATTTATCGCTGAAGTTTATTTATTCACTAGCTACGCTTGCTCTCCCCTTGTATAGTGAGCATGCAAGAAGAAGTGAACTCTCTTAAAAAAAAGTATATTTTGTTGTTTTCCCGAGTTTATTGCAAGATGGGTAAGTGAGCGAAACGAACAAATTCCGAAGAAGTAAAGCTGACGCGTCTTACTTTTGCTACAGCTTTGATATCTCAGACTATCCACAGCAGCAAAAATATATCTTTATTCAAAAACTATTGTCTTATAAAGGTGTATATATATACAATATTATACAAAAACTAAAATTATTTTATAAAATTTAGCCTTATTCATGAAAAGAAATCCATCAATTCTATTAGAGGGCTGAGTTGCTTGTTTTAATTTGTACGAAATTTCAAACTGTACAAATATAGCGAGAAAATAGAAAAACTTCAGAAACTTAATAGGCTTACCTTACTCGGGATTCATTATAGAATGATCTGTTTGAAACAACAAATAATATATTGTCGTTTCACTTCTTAATTTCGTTTCATCTACATTTTTAACAGTGTATTCCTAACGTTTACTTTCTCCACGATGGATTAGCAACTGAATTCCAAATAAGCGACGCTAAATCGCCTTAGTGACTTCATTTAATTGGTAATAAATTTCAAAATGTATTTGTGATTGAAAAACAGAAAATTTTTAAGAGCCCAATACGTTTACACATAATTCGCTTGCTTCGGTTACTCTACACTTGGAAATGGATAGGCAATGAAAACTAAACACTTTTATAACCACAGAAATACTACCTGCTGCAAGATTTTATAACGTTGCATGTATATTTTTAAGAAGTCTTATTCAACGAGGAATGAGCGAGCGAAGCGAGCGAATTTCGAGTAAGCAAAGTTAATTCGTCCGTTTTTCGTTACTATTCTGATGTCTGAGGCTTATGTTAGCAATAAAATACACTTTTATCTAATACATTTTTTAAAGATTTATGTAACAGTAAAAATCTTTCTCAAAAAATATTAATTTATGAAATATAGATTCTTTCCTTGCTCATATTTCGATAGATGCAATTAATAATGAACATAATGCAAAAGTCAAATGTGATTTATTGTCATTTTGCGATTTTTTTACGCTTTGTGATTATATTTTTGAGAATGCTTAATCTTTAATACACTCTTTCGGCACGAGGGATGAGAGGCTGAAGTAAACTCCGAGTAAGTGAATATAAAGCATCTTTATTTCCTGACTACTCTGGTATCTCAGGTTTTTGAAATCAACAGAAGTCTTAAGGAGCCAATTCGTTTAAACTACCAAATAGCTTAATTTATTTAGTAAGGAATTTCATACTGTACGTATATATAATAGAAAAAACCCATTAAGCTTCGCTTACTTGGGACATGGCTCTTCAAGATTGTCGTACGGTATTTATAAGTTGGTCTTAAAGAAAATTGATCAATTGTATCACTTGTAGCATTACCTACTGTTATTATAAATCTATTTGTATAGCCCTCCTAAATTTAATATAAAAAATGCAAGTTTCGTATGTATGATGAACGATTGTAAATATGTAGGAAGGTTGTTTAATAAGTGACAGCTATTTTTCATTAATTTTTTCTCCAAGAAGTGACGAAAATCTGTAATTGCTAGTAAACCATCGATTAATTGGAGCCCAATTTAATATATGTCTGTCAAACAGTTTGCATGAAGTTGTGCAGTTGGTACAAAAACTTTCTTAGTAGGAGACGGTGAAAAACTTAAAATCGGTAGAAAGAAAGGTTACCATAAGTTAGTCTTTACACATTCTTATTTCAACAAACTGTCATGGTCCTAATATTAGGGGTAGAATCCTTAGATTGAGACTACGAAATATATGAAATTAATATGTTACATTGTGATCTGAATAAGTCAACATTTTTATAATTTGTTTTATATTCAAACATTTCTGGTTTGTCAAATACTTCTAGGTATCGCATATTTACATGTCACATATAGTCTCAGCTGCAGAAATATGATCCTGTTTGATGAATTTAATACTTTCTCTGTCTCATATAAATAGCAGCGACTAGAGAGTAACATAACAGGAATCTAAGATCCAATTTTGATTCAAGAGAAAAACTGAGATCATTTATGACCCAATAAAATGGGTCAACGATAGCAACAAAAATTTCCATCCAGTTTACTTGAAATCATTGATGTATTTGAAAATATACTCAGCAGTTACAACAGTAACAACTTGCTAAGATTTCATCTTATTTCCATCTGATGAGAAAATCGCGTAATTTTAGCGGGTCGTGATTAAGAGAATACAAAACCCCACCTAATCCACAAAGGAACACAACAGTAATAGCAATGGAGTAGGTACCAATTGCAAGTGCCAGAAGCGGATATAATTTTGTAACAGTTAAAGCAATAAATCAATATTCATTGCTGACTGTTATAGCCATGAGATATTCTGCACGTAATTTTGACATAATGTAATTAAGCAAACGGTTTATTAAATTTACTGTAATTGCACGACATTTCGTTATAATCCTCTTGTTATTTAGTTAGGTACCGATGGAATTGATTCGTTTGCTCGAACCCGGATGGAAATTGTAAAACAATCTGAAGTAGCCAAAATTGACCACCTTTTTTATTTTAAGCCGTTAAGCGACTAATTGTATTGTGTAATCAGTCTGTGGGTTGCTGCTATCAGACCAAGCAACCACAAACTAATCCAATATTCCATACCGGATTATTTTTTAAAGTTGCAACACATTTAATTCCAAATTAATTGAATATCACATTTTACCAATTGTTGGGATTATGGTTACATATGCAGGATAATGAACTACATTTTGTTTCATGTCCTATTATTTCAATTATTTTTAAAAGCGCCGTTTAGTTTCATAAGCGAAACCGCTCGTTAATAATCGCTAGCAACAAACATCGCCTATGTGGTATGTTCTCTGGAGTTGACAATACTAGTAAAAATTTGATGAACCACTATACATAATAATGAGCGTTATTCTTCCACATAGTTTTTAATACTCTCGCCAAGCACGTATAAAATAATGCTTAGTGAATTTGAGTTCTCTCACGCGTTACATTTTAACGTGATACCCGAAAATAATACTAAATCAAATACAAATCTCGAATATGAAACTTCCATCAAACGCAAACGATGCACGCGACCCTTTGACAGTGCTAGGGACTCGCAGCATAGAAGCAAAGTAAACTCTAATACACGAGGCAACTCCTGCATACATACAAAACTCGTGAACAGGATGCGGGTTTTTGTCCGCCAGTCGTCAGGGTTGATTCCAGTGCTGCAGCAGCGGTGGTAAAGCGAGGAACTGCCATGAATGAATAAGACCTGCCTGACTAGGAGCTCTTAACGCGGGAATTGTTACGACCTTCGTTTATAACAACTTCCCCAAACTGGAGGAAGTTCGCCCAACGGCCTGAATCTCGTGAATATAATATTTATAACATTTATAATTTTGCAAATATTAAGTGGCGTTGCGTAAAGCGTGCCTCCGGTTCATTTATCAGGAGCAATGTCACGAGTTGAGCGCAAAACGAGTATAGAAGGAGAGCGGACTGTATGAACTTATTAATTAATTTTAAACAAATTGCCGTTTTGGCATAAACGGCTTGGCTTGCCAGCAAGCTCTGCTTTCGCACAAAGTCTATGTAATTTATGAAACCTGAACGCAGAACGCCATGAATGGAAAATGTCAGTCCTTTGGGGACGAGAAGGTCTAAATTGTGGTGCATGTATAAAAACGTTGCTTCCTGTAGCTGGTTTATTGCTTTAAACGTACCTGCTGGAGATTTCAGGTTAAAATGCGCAAAGAGATACGTAAGCGGACTGCAATCGAATTAAAATGCGTCCAAGTGGACGGATTTACGAAGGGCTCATCATCACCGGAAAGTTTCTCGATGTACGAATGAAAACAATCGAGCCCAATATTTTCACATATATGAAAATTACATCCACAGAGAGTCTATTATATAAAAACCGGGATTAACAAAGGGGCCAATCGGCATTTTTGCGTGGAACGTTTTCATTACAATGTGATAAATATTTCAATAATTCGTTTGAAACGGTAATAAAAAAGAGATACAATTTTAATTGCTCACTAAAAATAACGAAAACAGATTGCGCGGTTCGTTAAAATCGAGGGTGAAGTATAAATAATTCGGCAAGTGACCGGGGTAACGGTGGCTTAATACGATTACGCTATGTGGGTCATAGTAAATACCGTAATTTTATAATCCTGGGAAGCTACAAATCAATATACATTATAAAATGTTGCGTTGCCCGGCTATTTCCTGTCGGCTCTCCCATTAAAAAACAATTTCATTCGTTTTAGTTTATAAAGCGGCGCTAATTAAAATGCACTTGATGCCTTACTAATGATTTATAATATTTTGATTCGATCACTCGATTATATTAATCCTGTTGAGTTATTTCCATCGGCTTTATTCCAGGCTCCGCCCGAGGGGGCGGCGGGAGAAGCATGGTTTTGTTTTTGCTTTACGAGTTGTATAAACATATAAATCTCTGTATTATGGCTGCCCTTACGGCGCTTCTCTTAAAAGTTATTACTGAAGGTAATTTTCAAATCAGTTTATATGAGCTGTAATGAACTCTCCACAAAACCGCAAACTTGTTATGAACTATTAACGTTCCGCCGCATGAAAATTAAATTAACTTAAATAAAATCGTTATGAACTGAAACTAGTGCAGCCAGTTTTTCTTGTTTGTTGGAAAAAAACCATATGATTTCCAAAAAATATCAACCTTTAAACCATACTTGCCACACTTTCATAATAATCCGATCATTTGTTTACAAGTCGCTACAAGTTAACTTGTATAGTCCCCTCAGTGAAAGCTATCACTTAACAAAACATTATGGGAAAAAAATCGAAGGATATCAGGTGTCAGCGCATAAAAACACAATTTTTACTTATTGCAGGTACCAAATGCACACATTTCATTATTCAATACACTTTGCTGTTTGAAAATCTCGATTTAGAGTATCGGCATTTCGGTCAGGTAATCTTCGTCAACAAGCTGACAGGGAAATACCTATTTATGATCCGCTGGAAAATACAGTAAAGGTCACTTTTAAATCTTATAACAGCCCGGCTAGCAGCCAACTCCGAAAATAGGGATTAGGAACGTATTTTCAATAACCTCTTTTGTACGTAAATTATCGATTATATTTTGAAAAGGGTCACATCATCCGTAACGTATTTTCAACGGGAAATGACGGTATTATTCGTTTAGCATTATATACTAAAATATAGGGCAGAAATGATTTCCATATAAATAGTATTTGTAGCCAAAATAAATAATATATACATTTTAAAGTACCGCACGCAAACCGAGTTAAGTTTGCATCACTCTCCTGTTTCTCTTTTCGCAACGAAAAGACAGAGACGGGATATCCGTTGAAGTGTGCCGGCGCTGCTTCCACGGAAAAAGCAAAAAAAATTGTCAAGTAATACTCTCTACTCTTGTCCAGGGTTTGAAATTATTTAAAATTTAATCTACTTTAAAAGGTTTCGATCTCGCTTTATTTGTAAGTACCCAACATAAATTATAAAAAGATGCTCGAGGCTGCTTCACTTTTGTGCAAAATATTTAATACTTCGCCGGAGCATTGAAAGGACTCCTTTCTCTTTTCAATCATCCACGAGAGAAGATAAATTGCACAAATCCTCCTTCTCTTTTTTCCCGCTGCCACTGTTTTGTCCCTTTGAGTAAGAAATTAGGGGTTTCACTAGAGACGTTAGACTAAATGTTAAAGATTTCCAGCCGTGACAGAGAAAATGCGCCCTTCAACTTTTTATGGGCCTAAGAAATGCGTTGTTACGCTAATGCCCGGCTTTTTTCATAGGAAAAACTAACATTTGTTATGCCCATCGTAAATTGTGTGAAAATAAATATCCTGCAGATAGTTTGTAGTGGTTTATTTATCACTGGCGATAAATTAATACCAACTCTGTTGGGCAAAGTAGAAACTAATGCATTTTTTTGAGAAAAGGAAAGGATTATTGCATCGCTATACTTTGTTGTCGCAGATTTGTCTAATGCATAATATAAATAATTATGCAAATCGTACAACAATCAAAACTAAAAACTTTGCTGCGTTGCTTTAGATATTGAGTATGGTCGCAAAGCAAGTTCAAATAGGCGTAATTGCACACAAGAATGTAAAAAACTGTTCTCGTTTCACAACGGCGCAGCGCCACTTGAAAATATTTGCAGGGAAAATCCACATTTTTGTTGAATATTTACTTTATAACGTACATAATTTTGTTGTAAGTACGTAGCGCTCTGCTTCGTGTACATATACTGTTTAAAAAAGCCATTTTTGCAGGCATAAAACTTATCTCGGTGGCAACCCGCTGTCCAGATACAAGTATAATAGCCCCCGCGCGATGTGAAAAATCCGATTCAATTGACATTACCTATTTACTTATCTTGATAAACATGGCAATAAGTGACTGTTTTTGCGAGTATCTGTATGGCCCGCACTTTAATTCCGTCCCGATATATATTTGCGCTTAACAGTTTTAAACTAATAGCCAGTGTGACAAAATGAAAACGAGAAAACACTGCAAAGGGGAGTGTAATGGAAATGTGAGGTAATTGCGTTGTCTGAAATTGAGTTTCGTGTATATTTCGTTAAAGTTTCATAGATGAAACTGTAGAGTAATATATACAATAAATATATTATTATCTCTGGTTGATATTTTCACTCGTTACATTGCTCAAATATTGTTCAAATTTCAAAATTTCGACATCGTCGTTGCGCTCCTAAAATATAATGCCGAAATAATTAGTATCCTGTTTATAAATCATTTCTGATTCCATTTTAAAATTGTAGTACCAAAATGAAACAGCAGTAATGAACATTTTGAGAACGATCTAATGTAAACAAGTTTTTACCCGACTCGTTATATATTTCTCGTAAATACCCTAAACATAAGCAACATTTTGTTGGCCTGACTTCATTAGTGATAATATTTGTATATAATAAGTGTTATTTGATGTGATAGCCGTTAATCATAATATTAATGGGAAGAAAAGAGTGTGAATTCACCCAACCATATTAAGAGAAAAGCACTAAGCGAATTTAATAACGTAAGAAACTCTTGCTAATTGAATGAATCGGTGAAAGGAAGCTTTAATAGGAAGTCGATTCATATGTTTTTATAGAAATCAATGATTTGTCTTGTTTGAGCTTCATTTTTAAAAGAAGTGGATCCATGATGGCTCTCCATTTTAGAAAAGTACCTTCCTAGCAAAATTCGCTGCTTCTGGGCACATAAAAATTAGTATCTTGGCCGAAGGTGGCTTAGTTCTAAAATTAGGTAGTTTTGAAACGCATATTTAAATACTGTACGCGATTTTTAATCTGAAATCGATCACCAATAATAAAATGCTTGCTTAAAATTATTCAATTGATTTTCTGTTAGCATACCGGTCATATTTCTTAAAATCCTAAATGTTTGTTGTGAATTAAACCCGGTTCTACTAGTTATGAATTGGCCGACACTTTAATGTTTAAATTAATCAAATTTTGGAACTGACTTATTTTACAGACCCTGTACTATATGTAGAGTATTAAAATTATCAGTTTTAGTTCACGGCAGCTTTCGCCAGTTTTACGATTTTCAGCATCTTTTAGCAAATTTTAATTACCCCAATCAGAGTCTACTTTGTATGCAAATTTCATAATCACACATTTCGGTTTAATACTCAATTAAGAAAACTAAGAAGGATCAGAAGACTCTTTATAATATAAACCATTAAAAGCAATCTAGGACAAATGATATGACGGCATCAGTGACGACAATATAATGGGTGCAATTTGAAATCTTATCTAATAGTAATAAAATAAATTGTAGAAAAATGATGACTTTTGAATCCACATATAATTAATTTAGCGTCTTATCATTTCAATAAAATACTCGTCGAAAATGGTTCGATTATTTAAATCTAAATATTTCTCGTTAAATTAGGAAGTTCTCTGCTACGGATTCTAAATTTCCGTCCAATTATCTAAGTCATCACAGTCCAAATCACACTTTTCAAGTAAAACATCAACCGTTTTATAAATTCTTTAAATTGTAAATATTTCTTGTTCCCTTGTCCTACTTCATGTATTAACACTCCATTTCCTGTCAGTTAATATCAGAATTCACTTAACAAAAATATATTTGTAATCATACATTTGGACTTTACATTCAATTATGAGTGTTATGAATAACAACAGGAAACTCGTTACAAATTAAAAGGGTCAAGTTATTTCCTTTGTACCATAAAAAGAACACAAACTTATTGGACATTTGATTCAATCGACTTGCTTTCTAATAAGAATATTCTTACGTAAAGAGTTGATAAAATGCTATGACAAAGGAACACAAAATGGAAGAAAAATATGGACAAATGTTTTAAAATCGCCAAAAACTGAACTGAAATTTATTGTGAGAATATGCAAAGGTGTGGCCATTTGTTAACGTGCAAGGATAATGGTTTGGTAAGCATGCGTTGAGATTTAAGTATTGGAACAAAAACACAAAGTCAGATACAGAACGAGATGAATATAATTAAATAAACAAAAGTGGTTCTGTATGTGTGCAAAAAGAAAAATAGGAAATGTTTATCCATTTAAAGTGTAGCACATTCTTGGTCGCACAATAATTTCTTGAATAATAGGTTCTCCCCCATTCTCCAGGAAAAATATATAACTCTCCTTCTCAGCAATTGCATTCCCGTAACCTATTCTATTTCTTGTAATTTTAATGTAAAGTAATGCATTACGTCACGGAAGCGGAACATTAGGAATAATTCAAAAGAGAAAATTCTGCTCGGCCATTGTGCAGAGGCTTTGTGTAATAAAACCAACCCATAAAATATCGCTTGATAATAACGCGACGCTTTTTAAATTTAAAAAGGATTATGCATTCATCGGTTAGCTTGGGCGTTCCGACCAGTTGGCCGGCTTTTTCAACGAACCGGCCAACAGAGAGAGGAGCGTCCACCACGGCGGCTAGGCTCTCGGTTGGGGTAGATTGGGGTTGTGTCGTGCTTATACTCCACCACGTTGTGGAATTTCGATCGCCCCAGAGGAGAACAGGCATTCTCCATTCATGGCGTTCTGCGTTCAGAACTCATAAATTACGTAAACTCTCTATGTGTATGTGTAAAAGAGAGGAGGACACTGCATACCTCGCGTTCATATTTGCGAGCCTATTTTGTCCGCAGGATTAATCTATCTTGATTATGAAAATTCCGCGCTAAAAAAGTGATTCACTTTTGACTTTGAAACGGGATTTTCGGAGCTGTTTGGCTGCCGGGCTGAATTGCGATGCACCCTCGCGAAAGAAGTTTGAATTACAAATAACGAAAATATTACATAAACGGGAGAAATCGATTTCTTTATGCGTATCAGCGACAAACTGCTGAAAAATGCATTGTCAGTCGGGAAAGAAATATACGGTATTGTGCTCTGCATACACTTAACATTCGTTTGGATTCACACACATCGAGAAGAGAGAGGCTCCCCAACGGAAGCTTCTACAGCTCAGGGGAAAATCGCGTATCTATCGACCTGAATTATTTTTCAATTTCCCTTTTTAATATTTTTATCTCTAGAGTTCCTCCGAGCTGGATTTACGTTTACTGGTGTACATGTAAACACGATAATCTTTTCCAAGACTTGACAATGCGTGACATACTTACCGCAATGATAAAATGGCTTAAAGCAGACACGGTAGACGAGATCGCTTTAGTAGGTTACGTAGCTTTTTTAAGTCTAAGAGATAATGTTGCATTGTAATTCAGTAGATGATGTGCATTTGTAAATTTCACAATGAAAGATAATGGCTTGTAGCGCTTTAATACAAGGAGTCAAGCTTCTCGATGAATTTTCAAGCTCAGTCGTGAACGTTTTCGCCGGAACTTGGTTTCTTGTATACGAATAGTAGCAATTACTCGCAGTTTAGCCCGTATTTTTACAAAATTGCGCCTTCGCTTATATTTAAAAAAAGCCTACTCTCTCAAATCAAGAATTGTATATTGATTGAGTTGTGTTTTACACTATGTGAAAGCGAACCAAATCTACGAGTGGTTGTAAGCATATATTGATAAAAAATAAAATTCTCGTAAAAACACTGAGCGAATGGAATGATAGTTTAGGGAAATGAGTGACTTATACTGTATGTAATAGAAAATTGTATGAGGCTACCTGAGGAGTTCTTCAAGACTTTGATAGAAAGAGAGAGGAGCTTTGAGCAATCATATAATGCGTTCGAACTATTAATAAAATTTATTAACGCAATAAAGATAAGCCCTTTTCATCTATTTTCCCCTCGATAAATTATAATATCAACGTTTAAGTCAGAGCAGAAACTTAACACGGCTCGCATAAAAAATATTTGCTTTCTTTTGTGAGATAAAGAGGCTTATCCAGATTTCAATCTAATGAAATTAGATCTGAGAGAATAATATAAATTGTTTTATACCCTGCTCGAACTTACTTTACGACGATATAAAAACTGAAGCAGACAGCAAGGAAACCGGGTCGCTGGATAAATATTTCATCGTTCCTTATGCGTCTGATTTGCAGGTGTTTGAAAGATATTCACTCCTGCAGAGTTTGATGCGCAAAAAACTTTCCGCGATCTTGAAAGAGGAAAAAACAGCGTTATCTTCGAGTCAATTATTAACCTCCCCGAGAAGGCAACGATCTGTGAGATCAGCACTACGAATTTCCTTATCAAAAATTTAGCATCGCGTCTAACTTTTTTAATATTATCATTTGTTCGTCTGGAAATGCATAAATACAGGATTTTTGTCTAAAACAGTCCTGAGATGCTATTTATCGTACTTATTTTCGTACAACATGTATTATTTGTGCTTACCGCGAAAAAATATTGCAACTGGATCTTGATAGGCACCACTATCTACCACATATACCAATTTTTCATTATCAACTCGACATTCTCATGAAATTTATTTCACGTGCATATCTGTGAAATAATGGTCAATTAAACTGATACAGTGTTTATATTTAGAGAAAAATATGTAGGAAGGAGGGGCGATATCCCCTTTTCTGAACATTTTTCTGTAAATATAAATCACTACATTATTACAAATGCCCATAGATTCACTATTTGTAAATCATTAATAAATTTGAACTTAAGAATCCAGGTTGGAGATCTTTTAAAACAATAATTAAGTTTATAAGAACGTCTAGACAAAAATATTCATACATTATCAAATGCTGAATCTATTGCATGCAGTATCCTCAAAATGTATATTTGTAAAAATTAAGCAAACAATTCATCAATGGCTTAGCTACTCAAAAGAATTGAACTAAAGAAACTGAGAAATACATTTGAACACTTTCAATTCGATTTCGTTGGAGAAACACCATTTAAATGCTGAAAATATCCATTATAATCATGATATCTACAACTAATTATCAATCCTTCTATTTAACCTTAATATAACGAGATTAAAACTGTAAATTGAAGCCCAAACTATATTCCTTGAAAGTAGTTGCGATAGTAAAAAGAACACAAGTACAATATATTTGCAATATATAAATCGATATTGGACGTTCAAAAATCTAACCGAAAATTTGGATATATTCGCAGTATATAATAATACCACCTGATCATTTATTTTATGTGAAATATATTTTGCCTCTTTAAACAGAATAATATAGTAGAATTTCTTTTTTGATTATTATCTCATTTCGCAAAAAAAGAAAATTTTGCGGCATTAAATATTCCCGGCTTCAGCCATTGTTGACAGCTTAAATATCAAATTGTCTTTACAAATGAGAGGTCTTTGCGGCTAAGAAGCATCCTTGTCTACATTGTAGACTCTTTTATAAAAGAGACTTCCCTTATGAGTTAAAAAAAGAGATTCCCAATGTTTGCAACGAAGCAAGCAACTGTAATTTTGCTCATTTTTTTTCACGTAAGGAAAACGATTGGGAGCGTCGCGACGCTCGCGGGAACAGGCTGAAGGAAATAAATTTCTGGGATATAAATTATATCGTCTACTCTGCAATCGGATGAGTTGTTTGCTTAACGTTAAATTAATTCTTTGCTAGGCATTCTTCGAAGAGGAAACTCGAGGTAGGAGTTGTTTGATCAGTATTAGGATGGGGATTCGAGATTCTACACTTTTATTTATTTTAAATTTGCTGAATCGAATAATTACGCATACTTGTAGTTCACTTTGGTTTCGCGCCCAGACCCTCGTCGCGATCTCATGAAAAAGTTTTAAATAAACGAGAGTTCCTACAAACACCGCGCGCCGTAGAAATTTAGTTAAATTGAATTTTTATTTCATTAAATTTACATGGAACATACCCTGATTACTTTGGGAAAGAAAGCGGTGCATTTTGTTGGTGGCTCCCTATTTTTGATTAAATTTTTGCGTTTCATTAATATTTATACTGTGCACTTTTCAGTCGATACGAGCCGTTACCTCCATATTATTAATTGGATTAATCATTTAATCCTATCCCGTCTCTAATATACCGTTTGATTTGAAACCTTTTTATGTTTTTCTATATAAACAAGTGAGATACAAGCAAATTCCTAAAAATATAACGCAAAAATGCCCCACCGCATATCTAATATAAAGCACTTATATTCGTTATTTTCCGCTTACTGGTTTTCAAAGTAACTCTCTAGCATAAAATTTAAATTTTGTTTTTCTAGGCGTATTGGAACCACGTTATATTATTTGCAAAGCTTGTATCTCAACAAACAGACCTCCCATGTGATAGTTCCTATATAAAGCAGAGAAAAAACAGGCAGCTTATGTAAACACTCGCATGCAAAGAATATTGTATCGTCCCGTTTCAGCTGTTGGTTCACTTACGGTCTGATATTGGCTTCTCGATACGAAATGGCTGGGCTGGGCTTGTCTGGGCAGGGTGAGCCCATATGTACAAACAGGCAAAAACACGTAGATATA
The DNA here is from genome assembly GCA_033557835.1 of Helochares maculicollis. Lineage (NCBI taxonomy): Eukaryota > Metazoa > Arthropoda > Insecta > Coleoptera > Hydrophilidae > Helochares > Helochares maculicollis. The sequence goes on along the minus strand of JAWQRO010000008.1, from coordinate 30,230 downwards.
GGATAAGACAGAGAGGAACGAATCAAAGCGTGGCTGTTTGTATACTTAATTTAAGGCTTTGTAAAAATCAATCTGATACCAGAATTGAAAGCAATATAAAGCTAGTGAACCTTCGGGGGTTCTCCGGCGGGGTAAAGAAAAGTGGAAAGTTCACAAAAATCCAGCCGAAATCAAATAAATGCGTTCAGTCATGCATTTGACTAAGCCGCGCTACCGCTAGGACCCGCCTTTGTTTCCGGGTAAACTTTTAACACCCCATTGCCTTTCTGTTGCTATAGAAATGACGGTTACTCTAAAGAATACACCCCCTTGAACTCGTTAAAAGACGCTGGGCTAAAGCTTTTTACCCGAATAAACTCACTACCGACTTATTGTGTACTCGATGAATTATTTGAAATTATTTTCTGAAGGCACAACGCTTGCCACCCGCGCACCCGCTTCTCCCCCCCCCCCTATTCGGACTTCTTAGGCACCGCTTTCTTGAACAGATCTTTCTGAGAGCTGGACGAAATGTTCAAAATTTCAAAATATACAGCTATTTGTGTGACCCCTCATTAACCGCACCGTCTGTTCTATGCGATATTTTATGTTTCTATATAAATATAATGTTTGGAAAAAAAGAAGTCATAAACAAACCAATGAAGTGATTGGATACGATAAATCTGGCAAATAACATTAACAAACTCCAAAAAAAAGTTGCATATCAGGTTGAATGGAACAATAAATCATGTCCAAAACTTCACAAAGATAATCCAAGAAACTGCAGTAGAAGTAGGAGCTAGGTCTAAACGACTGCAATCAGATAATACTAAGAAGTTGATGAATTAAGAAAGAGAAACAAAAAAAACTTTGATAAAATGACCCTTATTGAATATGTAGAAGACTAGAATATGCTAGACCATCAGAAAGTCAAAAATATATATTCAAAAGTACTTTGAAAACTTTTTACAGGATTGACAATGGAAAGAGCTACCTGAAACCCTAGCAGAAGCAAACCATAGGACGAAATCAAATAGTAGCAATGATCGACAGCAACAGCAACACTCGTATTAGCAACAGACGCACAATAGTGGAATATGCCGCTAACTTCTATGAAAACCTGTATAAATTACCACAAGAGGGCAATCTATGTGTCAAAACCAACAATATCGAAGAACCACCAGAATTATTAACATCCGAAGTAAAAATGGCTCCAAAACAAATGAAAAATAGTAAAGCAGCTTAGCATGACGGTAAAACAGCTGAACTGCTTAAGTTAACAGCCAATCAAACATTAACTTGCCTTACAAAGATGTATACTGAATGCATCCAAGAAAGAAAGCTTCTTAAGTACTGGAACAAAGCTACTATAATACTAATTCATAAGAAAGGTAACTTAGAAGACATCAGAAATTACCAACCATAAGCTTGCTGCCTGTGGTATCATTCTAAACCGCTTAACATACAGTCTAAATTATATGCAGCCAAAAGAACAGGCGGGGTTCCGAACTGAGGTTAGCACTTTGGATCACCAAACTGTAAGAGAAGTGATCAGGGAACCAAAGAAAATACTCTGCCATTATGAGTAGTTTTCATTGACTTCGAAAAAGCTTTTGACTTAATCTTTGTGGCAATAATGGGAGCCCTAACAATGCAAGACATAGAGAAAGCCTACATTAAAATTCTCAATAACAAATATGAGAAAAAAAAGCAGAAGTGAAACTTCATAAACCAACTAGGGAATTCTCAACAATAAAAGATGAACCTCAAGGAGGCTCTATTTTTTCTATACTGTTAACGGCTACATTGGAATACGTTTTGAGTAAGTTAAACTGGTAAAATAAGGAACAAAATATCAATGGTGAAAGATTTAACAACATTCGTTTCGCAGATGGCACAGTCCTAGCGAATAATTCAGACGAATTACAAAATCTAATTGACGAATTATATGCTGCCAGTCAAAACGTTAGTCTACAAATAAACCATTCAAAGAGATGTCCAACGAATTAACAACAGTTACAGACATCAACGTAAATGGACAGAAATTAGAACAAGTTGATGAATGTGCATACTTAGACCAAGCTGTCCATAATTAAGGATCACTCTCCCAGAAATAAACAGAAGATGCAAACTGGCTTGAAGAGCATTCGTAAGGAATATCACCATATTCAAGTATGGAATGACTCTTTATCTGAAAAGCAAAACCTTCGATCATTGAATCTTACCTATATTATTATACCATATTAAGATATGGTTGTGAAAATTAAATTCTACAACACAGTGATCACACAGAAGCTTCTCTAACTACCCAAAGAGCTATGGATAGGAGTATGTTAGGAATAACAAAGAGGGACAGAAAAAGAAATTACTGGATAACAGAAAGAACTCGAGTGACCGACATCATTAACAGATAAAAATTACTTAAGTAGCAAAAGTATGGGCACATCGCAAGAAGGACTGATAATAGATGGACCAAAAGACTAATCGAATGATAACCCAGAGAAGCAAAACGACCAAACAAATGTCCTGATGACAGATGGGATTGAGGCATTAGAGTGATAGCATAGTTTCCTTTAAAATATACAAAAAAATGTCTCCACTGGAGGTAGTACGTCCTAAGATACCAAACAGAGCACATCAGTGAAACATTGCACAAAAATCGCAGAGAAAAACATTGTTAGAAACAGCAAAGCAAATGGGGTAGGGGGGCCTTATGGAGAGCAATAACCCCCCGCCCTCATACATATGTTACATATTGTCAAAATTCGGTCCACTTCTGACTTCATTCATGGAGTTGTAAGTCTCGTTACAGATTCATCAATCACAAGAGATAAATTAATGTTTTCGGATGGCGTCAAAATGATTTACAGAGATAACTAAACTGTTTTTATTTGCCACAATTGATAGGCTTGCAAACATGAAGTTTCGTCTCGTAATTTTGTGTATAAACATTTAAATATTTCGACGTCCTGAGCGCGTCAGTCATGGAGTTTGAAATGAAATAAGCAACAAAACAACACTAATATAAAAATATAATTAAAATGAAACTTATAGAGTCTTGTAACAATAGACTCTATATACACAATTGCGCACTTTCACTTCGACGAACGGGGCTCGAATGGGGTTAAATAACAAAAGCACTGGTTGGAAGCGTTCAAAAAAAGGTCAGAAGCTTTAAGACTTCCGAAAATGTAGCGACGGCGTTATTTACAAATTTTTCTTATTTATCGTTTCTGAAAAAAGAAAGCGCACAAATAAACAGGCGCATTATGTAAATAATAAATTTAATATATTCCACTCAGTGTGGGTACGGCGAGGAAACCCAATGTGGCGTAAAAGAAAGGAGGCATTGTGTGAATAATTAGGAGGCGCCCAGAGATGGTTCAGGGATATTCATAATAACAAACAAAAGTCTAATGTACTTTTGTATCGCGACGCGGCGACGAATCGGTTCACTCAAATTCTATTAGTGAAATCTCATTCAATTTGAAGCGGCTTTTTCTCTCCCAGTTGAAGAACCATTTTTGTAAATCACATTTCTTCGCTTGCACTCATCCAACTCCTTTGCCTCCGGTCCTGCTGCTCCCACCCCCACTTCTCCAGCCCTCCCAGTCCTCAAATTCACTGCTCTCCACCTAAGTCCCAAATTACTCGCTTCTCTGCCTTTGTGAGCAACCGATTTTACCCCTCCGTATTGAGTGTCGCATATCCCCATGCTCTTCTTTCAAACCCTAACTCTCGTCATCATATATTCTTCGATATTTTATGCTGCTTAATTGCCTGTTTTCGCCATCTCTTAATTTTTCATTCTCCTGTAGCGCTAATTATAACTTCTTATCTCACCATTAAGCTCTCATCTTCTACGTCTTTAAATCTCGCATCTTTCAGCTTTCTAACCCATTCAGATTCCATGTTTTCCCCAACTTTGTGCCCCAGGATATCCAGTTTGTCTGCTTTGCTCATCTCCCAATTCTCCATAGCCCTCAGCTGGTCCCATTCCCCAAGTCCCTCATTCCGCGGCGCTCTTCATCTCCTTGTTCCCTTTATTCTTCAGTTGTCGAGACCCTCAGGGCCTTTTCTCTCGCCCCTCCCACACTTCACACTTCTTATCCCCCCCGCACGACTCCTTTGAACTTTTTATTCGACGGGGATATTTCTTTTTGACGAGGTTCGGGCGTGCTGCTACGCGTGAGTCCAGAAAAGAAAAAGACAAATCGGTAGAGTCTTTTACAAATACATTTGGCTCCGGGCTGGAGATTGTAACGATGGAGGAAGGCAGCCGAGATAGAGGGCCGGGTGTCTCCCGAGCTCGTCACGACCAGCCGCGTAAAAAGGAGAAGGAATATTTTTCAACACCTGCAAATCAAAAATATAAAACGGATGAGCGTAGATTTATCTCCTCAGCCGGATCCTGTGCCAACCCCGCTCGTTTTTCGGCGCCGATAAGCTCATTTTTCTTCTCCCTTTTAATATTTAAGACTTGCAAATCAAATATCATTTATATTTATTTTTGTGGAGGCCGTAACGTCCTCTCGATGCATCGATTTTTCTTTCCGCACTGAAATTAAAATATCGTTTCTGTCTTTGTTGCAGATGGTAACCCGGACGAAAAAAATATTTGTTGGCGGATTATCAGCGCCTACAACATTAGAAGACGTAAAGAGCTACTTCGAACAGTTTGGACCGGTAAGTTTGATTATTCGTAAATTTCAGAATAAATTTTTAATTTTTCGATGACAATGCTTCATGAACTGAATAAACACGGACTTTAGATACATTTGAAAGCTCTGCCAAAAAGATGTCTGCGCATTTAATGAAGCGCCGCGCCGATCCGAAAGGTTATCAAGCTTTGATGGCTGTACCATACAAAGCCAAAATTTATGCAAAACTGCTTTTGCCGCAACTCTTTGAAATAATACGCAATTCCGATGCCGCCCACGATCTTGCACACGCAGTCCGCGGAGCTATCAACTTCGCTCTTATTTCCAGAAGGAGGTAAAGGGCTTCGACGGTGTCGTCAATGTAGCCCAATTAGGCAGAAAGACCCTGTATACGGAGACGTGTGGCACGATTAAATTACAAGGTAGGCCATAGGATTATGGGCCTGAATGAACGGGACGAGGATCATCTGGTATTTCCCGTAATTTGCTTTGGTCATGTCTAGCCCCTGCTCTCATTACTGTGCCGCTACTGCTGTTGGTTTGCATTGTAGGAAGTAGCAGGCGCACAGGCGACCAAAGGTTAGACTGGCCCGGCGTCCCTAACGGGACAGCTAGAATTAATGTTAATAATTAAATAACTCAACAAATAATTAATTACGTTTGCTTATTGCGGTATTAATTAACTCTTCGATATCGATGTTAATGGATTAACTGGATATGCGTCTGAGCCGACTTGTCCGCTGGACTTACAATTAGTCGGTAATTAATATAATTATTGTATGAAGTCTGTAGAATTCTTGCTCAGAAAGAACATGTAATGCGTTGATCGATGTGGTCTATGTAGGAGGCAGTGTAAAGGTTTAAATATATTATGTACCTAGTAATGACCCGCAGCTTTGCTTGCGAAAATTTAAGAATATGTAAGACTTTTCATTCTATGATGATTACATCGCAAATTGCACTTCACACTGTTAATACTACTACAAAGTATATTCTTTGTATATTATATAGGTGTTATTTTGAAAAGTTGATTGTAAACTGAGCCAAATATTCAAAATAGGTCAAATTTAATGATGATGTACATTTCTAAAAAAAATTAATATACCCTATTTTTACCATTTTTTCTTTAATAAAAGTATTTACCGAATATCCGTCATAACCGTTTATAATAATAAGGCAAAAATTAAACATATGGAGTGTCGCCACTGAAAATTCCCGTAGACACATATTTATAGCAACATGTTCTCAAAGCTAATTTTAAAAACTTTATCTTTTATTGATTCACCTCTTCGTCTACACTTTTTTAGTGTTTTTGAACCTCGAGTTAGCAAAACTTATTTTTTTCATGATGTATCACTAATTTATTTTTACATGAAATTGTTGAAAGTTGCTGATTTTTATGAGAATCCAGTTAAAATTATAGGACAACTCTGAAGTATCAAATAATCGATAAAAATAAATAAAAGCCCACAAGCTTAGAAAGTAACTTTCAGAGATGACATGTTTCATAACTTGTTCATTAAATTTTCAAAAATTGCTTGATACCTAAAAGGTAAAACCCAAAAACAAAAATCAATATATAACCATTAGCACATATATGATTACACTCCCTTTAAAACAAAGCAAAAATAATCTAAAACATTTAAATCCTACCCACGAATGGGTTAAGATGCAGTGATATTTATGCATAAAAGTAGAGAATCAAACAAAGTTACGACAACTTGCTTGTCAGGAAAGTGAATATCAGATATCATTGAATAGTCTTTTTTGGATTAAGCATTCTCGCAAAATTAGTAAATAATTACCAATCGTGCTTAATTGCAATTTCCGTTGGCCCCTCACTCATGAAAATTGCACTAAAAGTTTCACGTTACTAAAAAAACCAATGTCTTTTGTTACAACTGTTACAACAGTATAATAAATATATAAAATTCCTGAAGATTTTAGCATTTCCGTATTACTATTCGGTGCCCCTTCGCCCCTCTACACTCTTTAATCTATATATGAAAGGAGGGCTATGAGAATCGGATAAGTCAGTTCAATTTAGATTGTAGTTACAGTTTGCCTCTTCAATAATTTTTGAAAATCATCAGACCTTTTAATATCAACTTCCTTGAACAACCAGCAAGGACTTGAAGGTATTTATATTAATCTGCAAGATTCGAGCATTTTTAATGTTTACAATTAGAAAATGACAACTTTTATTTCCAAGAGTTTTTTTAAATCTATTTAAGACACTAAATTTATCAATTCTTATAAAGTTTTAAGTGCGAAATTTGTTTATTTCAATCAAATTGAGTATTCTGATATCTGCTTACTACGATTAATTGTTTGATTAAATGTTCGAGTTAATCCTGTAAATATTTCACGGAAGTGCCCGGAATTAATTTAAGTCAGTTTATCGCCAACGCATTTTTCGAATTAACACGTGAGCATTATTTTCTTTTATATTAGTTTATCTACTAAATATTTCAAAGAAATTGAGTATAAACTCACAAGATTTTTATATGCTGGCTTAGAATTTTTTTCCATTTTATCACTGAAAGAGTAGAAGACGTAGAGATACTTACACTTACTTTTGATGATTTACAGTTTTCATTACTCTCCCAGATTTCCCTAAGTTACATTCTTTTGCTTAATTGTAAGAATTTTCAACCTTTGACCACAGTTTCATACCTTAAACAATTCAAAAGAGTGTTAAGTATTACGATTTTCAAAACTGTGATTTGTGAATTTTTGAAAAGCCTGAGTATTGAGGTTTTATAATCATGGACAATTATAGAATTTATTTTTGACTTTTTCAAAACGCTTTGCCTGAGTTTGTCACGATTTTTCATCAGATAGTTGTATTAGCGATCTTTCTTATTATTCATCTTTCGACTTAAGTCTGATTTGCTTCTTTAAATTGCTCTGATTCAGGATTATTTCTTGAAATTTTCATAATTTATCCTCAAGATAGTTTTTAAACTGTCATTTCTTATATTTTCTCATACTTTTAACAGGATTTCCCAGGATTAACTCACTGCCACATTTCATTAAATTTATTGTGCAATTGAGCTGCTTATTAATATGAGTGTTGTTCTACATGTATATATACAAAGATTTACAAGTTTCGATGCTAAAAAACTTAGCAGGAATTTCAAAAATATTGCACTTTAAGACACTCTACGAAGCGCAGTCCAATGGTCAATTATAAATCGTGTATACTTAGCTCCAAGCCGTTAGAAACACTACTCGAGAAAATGCTAATTCAGCATAGAAATTTGCTGGAAATACACTCAGAGCAAGTAAATAGCTAAATCCATTAACCTGCCCATTCTGCTTCTCTCTTCCACCAGAACTTGTGCAGAACTTCAATTTCACACAACTGTCTACGCCGCAGTCTCCTAAATTGATTGGTGCACTGCACTATGTCGATGTTCCCTTTTTCCCCATCGACCCAGTACCGAGGTTTTAGATAAGGATATTTTATTTGTAGTCGATCTAATTGCATTTCTTGCGCGATTACCCGGCCTGCTTTCCTGCCGGGACCGCCTGCAAATGGCGCTAGTTCTGTTCCTCACTGATCAAATTACTGAAGCTTATGAAGTCAAATTACCAAACGAAAATGAAAAACAAAAGTTATTCGAACGCACCTCGCAGAAAAACCGCAAAGCCGCCGCCACTCCACTTCACTAAATAATTTCATCTACTTCAGCTTCTGCAACCGAATTAAATTTCACTTCTACATAATACTCTTGGTGGATTATTTAATATTAAACCAGTTGTTCTGCCATTCCTAACTGAAATTAATGAGTTAAAATACTCTGGCCACCGACAAATAATGATGTATTATCCGCTATTTATAAATATAAAGCGTTGATTAAAATTTATTGTTGAATAAATGTCAAGGCCCGGAATGCCGCCGAAGGAAATCAGCGCTTTGAGCGAAATTATTAACCACTCAAATTAAGCTCTTTTTTGCTGTTTTAATAATAAAATTACACGGAGTTTTTTTAATAAAATCGGCATCCAGCGCGTAATTTCTCGAGTTTATTTTCGTTTCGGCGAAGCTCTGCTTTCCCAAGTCCGCATTGTGAACTGCTGAGGGATCACAATTGATAAATAATCAAAAAGGAGAGCAGCTGAAATTGGAATTTGTTGGGGTTTAAAAGAATTTATTGTTGCAGATATACCATTGTTTATTTACGGTGTCAATAAAATTAATATTTGATGCGACAAAGAAACTACTGAAGATACAATATACATTCTCTAATTTAATGGACGCTGTGAAAAATTCACCCGGCTCTTGGACAGCTGGGGGCCTTTGTGAGGTCATTTTTCAATGCATAGAAATTTTTACTTGCACTGTCTGCAAATTGCTATGATATTTTCAGTTTGTTGAGAATAACACCTCGTTGAATAACTCTTCAAGAGGGAAATGAACTAAGTAAATTGAAAACTACAACGAATGATTTTATCAATCGAAATGAGCGTTTCCGTAATGAAATTCTAAAAGTGAACTCATAAACCTACTACCACGAAAACCTACATACATTATTAATAAATAATGTAACCCTTACATCAACGAATATTAAAATTAATGTAGGTCACCACATGGCCATGGCAAGCAAGCCTTCATTACGTTTTAAAAATTAATTAACGTGACTTACATGAGAAGTTAAATTTTCTGTTTTACTTCCCAGCGCTCGGACATCCTTTCACCTCCAGGGATGTTCCGCTGGATATTGTCCTGCCTCCAGTTGAAAGCAGAGGTGTCGCACGAGATGTTCAACATAAAAACAAACAAGCTGAACTGAGAGAAACACGAAAAGCTGTTTCCAAATAATTAACTACATGCATAAACTCATATTTATACCTCAGGGTACAAATTCATTAAATTGCCATGGAGCAATTTATTTACTCGACTATTTTCTTTGGCCTTTTTACCTTCTCTAACTGACAGACTAGCTGCATGCTTACTAAATATTTAAATTGTTTTACACTAGCGCATAGAATATGGAGAAAAACGACTCTTTATTCTCTCGTATTTGAGTATTCTCTTTTTACGTTCATATTATGTGTTTTACATTGAAATTTCCTATTCCTACGCAATTGGCGCACGGTGAAAAGTTGTGTGTTAGATGTTTAGAGCTAAGCAGTGGAGTAACATCAAGAAATATCCTGTAAAGTTAACATTTGTTTTTATATTATAATTCTAATTGAAGTTGCAGGTATGTTGTATATGCGCTATTTATTTGCGATAGTGCTAAGTATATACAGTATTATGAGTTTAGGTTAATCATATAAATATTTTTTGTTGGAAGCACTTTTTATAAGTCTGGTATTTTAGTTATGAAACCGTTGCCCTTCTTTTAATTTTTTAATATACTCTAGAAATAGAAAATCAGAGTACACAAATTTCAAGATAATCTCATCATAATATATGATTATGTATTAAGCTCCACTCAATTCTCTGACACTAAGAAATAACTTTTTCCGTTTAGCTTTCAGACTCTCTTCGAATTAACATAATAATTAACAGCTTAGAGCCTTTTCGTTCTTTCTACAAACAATGTGGGTAGGTCCGATCAAAAATGATTAAAACTTTGCAAAACTTTATTTATATACATGTATTGGCAATAGATCAACATTACAAAATAAATCCCCTTCAAAGTATATATACAATTTTCTTAGCGCTGCTTTCACTGTGTTAAAACCCTATAACAGTATTCTTCTTAAATGCTCTTCAGTTTATGCAGCGATTTTGTCATTGCTTCATCCTCATAAGATCTCTCTTTTTGGAAACAAAAAATTTTTACTGAACCCTTATCAGTTGAGTAGAGACTCTGGGGTGTAAATATCATTATATTTTTGATGCAAATGTCGCGTAAAAGCAGGAATGGACAGGGGCCTTGTCGTAGTGCAATACCTACACCCTACTTCTCAAAGATCAGGCCTCTTTATTTCTCACAGCTTCATCTCATTAGCTCAAAGTAACGAAAAAAATTAATTTTCTCATGTCGTAGAAAAAATTCGTAGTGAGCAACGTTCTTCCAATTAAAGAAATCAGTAAGCATGGCTTTCAAGTTGGATTCCACTTGGCGAGCTTTGTTAAGTTGCATGAAAGTGCGAATCTTCCATTTTGTTGATTGGGCCTTTGTCTCTACGTCGTATCCATACTCTCATGTTTCATCGCCAGTAGTGATGGTTTCTAGTAGCGTTAATCGTCATTTGCCTGTTCAAGAAGTTCTTCACAAACTCGATATATGCGTTGTTTCTGATCTTCGATCTTCAACTTTGGGCCAAACTTTTCCACAACACGACGCATGTCTCTATTAAAATTTCTTGGCATATAACTAATTCAAGATTGCATTCCTCTGCCATTTCCCAAACAGTTATAGCGAATTGAAAGAACGAGGTTCACTTGGGCCATTATAATGTCCTCAGATGAAAATGATGTTCGTCCTGGACGAGGATCGCCTTCTGTTGATATGCGCCATTCATTGAACCTCTTGGACAATTCGTGGCACTTGAAACTACTCAAATGCTTATCCCCAAAAACTGTTTGATTTCGGCAAAATTTTTCACCAACTTCACACAGAAGTTGAAACAAATCGCTTGCTCTTGTTTCCCTTCCATCTGAAAAAAACATAAAATCGTGACATACAAAAAAATCAGTGTACTTAAATAGCAGTAATTTCGCTTTTAAGCAGCTTTTTAAAGATATGCAAATGCTGTTCAAGAAACTTTACAAAGTGCTGTTAGCTACGTTTTCCTGGAATTTTTGATCTTCTATGCGCCATAAATATCATAGAAATTTTCGTTGTTATTTGTCATATCAGCAACAGCCAAACGCAAAGAGAACAACGGACTAGTCATGTATATGCAAAAACATAACTTTATAAATAAAGAAGCACTTGTTTGAGGCACTTCTTGAAAGAATTAGTATTCCCAGAAAAAGTATTGATTTTTTTAACATTTGTCATTAAGAACGCTACGAAATTTATAAATAAAATTCCATAGTAGTCTAATTAGTATTAATTATACGCATTATGTTTAATCTTTTTATTTTGTTTATATAATTTACTGTTTTCCAGCTATTGTCAATATCAAAATTTTTGATACATTCCCGTATTACTATTCCAAGTGCAATAGGAAAACCTTCTTCGGATCATAAAAAAGTCGAGCTTTATATTTTGGCGAACATTTTGAGAATCCCCTCTTAACTCTCCATTCGTCGACTTTTGAAATTAAAATTTTATACGTATCTTAAATATAACTTAAAATTAATAAATACAAAATTTCAATATGATCTTAAGGCCAGAAGTGCTATTTTTGCTGTTTTTAAATATCAAGTAAATCTTGAAACAAAAAAGATACAAAAGTATTATAAATATTAAAAATTGTAGTGCTTCAAATATTGAAAATAACAAGTAGTTTTTTGAAAATAAGGAAACTGGAAATGCAAATGTCTTACAAGCGTGCATCTAGAGACGACTTAAGAAACCATTTTTACTTATTTTAAACATCACGGCAGCGCTCACTCAGTAAATTAAGTTTAGGATAGGGGCCTTTTGCGTTTTATATTCTTTCAAGATTTAAGAGATATGCTTAGAAGTAAACGCAAATCATTGATATCTAACGTTAAGGCTTGTAATTTTGATTTTATAATCTGATATTTTGCAGTATAGATTTTCCATGCTAACAATATTTCATTTCAAATTTAGTTTGAAATCTATTAATTTAGATATTTCATTACAGAATTCTTGGACTGTTAGTCGTGATATTTTGTAGTCGAATCACTCACAGAGGCCTAGCTAATTTAAAACTACTCGGTTTTCATATGCTTTTACTTTCCTGCTCTATCGCATTTCGTTTCAGTTCTGTTTTCTCAGGGAATTGAACAATTTCCAATAGAGCTTAGCAGATATTTTTATAAGTGCCATTTCCGCTACAAAAGTCATTAAAGGCGATTTACCATTGTAATTCTTCATCATTATTGCCCTCTGCGGCGTTGATTTCTGTGCGAAAAACAGCGTTTTATCGGCGACAGTGTCGCCACAATAACATCCACAAGCAGCCGAAGGAAAATAAAGACACCCTCTATTTATGAGAGTTCCCTTCTTCGATAACAGATTTGCTTTGCCGACTAGATTTTGACCAGATAAAGTTTTACTCTTTCTGTTTTTCTTACTCAACTCCCGTATACAGGAAAAGAGATAATGCCACTACATAGAATCAATACTATTTCCCGTCTCCGAACCCCAAGCACTTTTATCAATACAAATTTAGCAGTTGATAACACATAAAAGATATGTTTGTATTCGAATAAATATATTTATAAGGCCTTTTGTGGCGATACAGAATAAATATATTAGTAATTTTGTTTCGTATTTCTCCCTATTCTACTATCACTATATTCGCAGAAGATTGGAGGCCGTTAGCTTTTTGAAATATATGCAACAGCTTAAATCTCAATATTCCGTTGCCATTTTTAAATATCTCTTGTTTTGATGACTTAATATTTTTATACGTCGTTACGTGTGTAAATGGAAGGAAGCAATTTACCCTGTACGCACGTATCTTCAGAAATAATCCAGATATGCAACTCTGTAACACCATTGCAGTATTCATGACCAAGTTATATAAGGTTGTCGGTACATGTGTGCTTTAAATTCCGGATTAGAAGCAACATCCAGCCGCATATCTTAATGCATTTCATTTGGATAGTAGGCTTTACATAAACATGACGCGGAAGTAACAATCCTGGTGAGCAACTGTTTTCGTAATTGAATCCTAGAGTCTCAAAAACACACCAACTTTAGCATCAAACTCCAGCTAAAGTTTAGAAGTAAGCAAACTAGAAAGTCATGTATGAGAGCTTCTCAGTCGGAGAGTGCGAGGGTCTGGGAATATTCAAATGGAAAAGATAGCGCGCGGCAACTCCTCAACTTTAACTTTCCTCACAGAACGAAAAGAATTATGGTGCGCTGGGCTGATCCTCAAAAATTCATTCAACTTCCAGCGGCCCTACAAAAATTATATTAATTAAAACTTGGTTGTCTGTTGTTAAGCTTGCGCGTTCTCAGAGTGGAACAGGCTTCCTCTTACTCTCTCTTTCTCTTCAACCACGCGCTATATTTGAATCTTTCACCGCCTCTCCTCCAATCTATTCAGCTCCATCTCACTTAGACTTTCGAGTTCTACCGCTTTGCCCTCTTTGTTACTCAGCTTAGGACTATTCCACTATTTCGTTCTCTTTCAGCTCTTTACTTCCATTCTCTTTGCCACGTCCTTTCACTACTTTTCCGTTTTGAGCTCTTGCCCCGTCTCTCTTCTAACTGGTCTATCGCGAGTCCATCTCACTCACTATGTACTCTCGCACAAACTTGGACTGTGGAAAATAAACAAATGTGAAAAACCGCAAACGTCGTGGAAAAAGCCAGCACCTAATCTTTTTATGCTATTATGTTTGAAAATATCCTTGGGGGATGTTTTTTCACGTCGACTTAAGCGGTTGCTGTTATTTTAATTTAATTTCTTTTTATAAATACACCTTAAGCTTTATACCTCATGATGCCCGGGAAAAATATCTACCCGCGTTTTTTCGCCCTGCGCTCATTTTTTATCACAATCGAGTTGAAATTAAGGTCTCACGACGCGCAAGACTGAAAACCAGCGTAAACATGAGTGTTATTTTGCTTTGCTCAATTGCCCAATTAACTTATTTTGATATATTCTTATCTGACTTTTTTGAAAGATTTAAATAGTTGTCTTTGTAAACTTGGCTCTTTATGGCAAATCTCATAAGCTCGCCGCGTTTAAATCACTCAAAAGCTTGAGAAAGACTTTCTTTTTATTTTAGATATACAAACCATATCCACATTTTTCTGGTGACACTAAAATATACATTTTCGTCTTAAATCATCTATTACAATTGAAAAAATAATACATAATGAGATTTTTACACTAAATAAACTACTAATTTTTAGAAGCCACCTGCAAACTTGTTCCAAAAAGAAACACACACTCGATGGTATATTCATTTTGAGACTTATAACCCTAGAACTTATAATAAAATCTGTTATGAAACTATCTGACAAATTATTGAAGATAAGTTCTTAGATAAAATTTGCATTCTATCAAAAGTGAAATCAACATCCCATCAACAAAATCAAAGAAATTCGATGCAATAATTAAAATCTATTAAATAATTTTGAAATAAGCATCCAGCATCATCTAACTTAATAGCTACGCCTTGAATCCTAAATTACCATCTATTGTAATAGAACCACTTCGAGATAAATCTCAGAAACAATGTAAGAAGTAACTATTCTTGAATCAAATAAGCTTCGCTTACTTGGCTTTCATACGCTCATCTCTCGCTGATTGCAATTGCGTAAAAGAATAGGAACAGCTCAAAATAAACCTTACGGTCTTTTTGTCCTGTAGATATAAAATTCAACTGCACTCAGCTGCACTTACGTATCTCTAACAAACTTAATGGTACCGAATATATGTAGTGGGAGCACAGTAAGAGTTAAATAAGTTTCGTTCACTCGCTGAGTGTGAATGCATTAAGAAATGTAAAAGCTTCAATGTAAATAGAAGACATAATAAATGAGCGAACCGACAGCTAATTGTAATATTTTAATTTATAAACGTATTTATTGCATCCCAACTCCACAAGGGATAGAGAAAGTGCAAGCATAAGTGTTTTCGACTCATGACTATTTTAATATCAGACTAGTGATATTTGCAGAAATACCTTGGAAGATTTTAAATGGTAAGCAGGTATTGTTTCATCTCATACAATTTTAAAAATTTTACTTCATTTTTGGAGTATCAGAGTAAATACATTTTAAGAAGTTTCTTTTGGGACACGTAATTCCATGACATTTCAAGGTTCCCCAACGTTACTGAATGCCAATTTCCAAATTGCTCAGCCTATCGAAGATTGGGTTGTAGAAGGGTCTGTCTAATTTGAAACAAACCACCAACACTAGAGAAAAAAGCACGCCAGGCTCTGTGTTTTGAACCAACCAATTAATGCCGCGGTCATTAATCTTTCAAAACCATATAGCTCAAATAATCTCAACATCTAACTGTAATGTATGGAGACTAATTCTGCGCGATAAATTAGCAAGAAATTAATTGGTGACATATTGCATACAATTCTAATTGAAAATGGCTACAATTATTTTATACAGGCTAGAATTTATATACGCGATGAATCCGCAGAATGCCGGAAATCATCTCCACGTAAAGCATCAAAACAGAAAGTTTCATTTTAGCGCGGTGACATCGTAAACAGTAAATAATCTCGACTGTTCATCATTACTGATATTAAGCGCTAAACTGGAGATGTAGTATGAATTATTCGACTTTATTTACAAGAGCATCGTATGTTTGCGAAAGCGGGTAGTTTTACGAATGATTTTGCACTGTCAAGAAAGCGATGTTATTCTCTCTGATATGGATAGCTTACAGCACATCGCCTTCAGTGAGCGTGCTATAAATTAAACCAATGAAATTTTCATTTTGATGATTCATATAGTCATATGAGGGCGCGTTTAGAGAAGCGATAGTGGCGGAAGAATCTTGGCAAGGACGCCACGTTGACGCAATTGTGACTCATGAAAATCACGGGGGAAACTAGGGGAACGTTGTAAAAATGTTTTTGGAAAGCGAGAAGACTTGAGTAAGGTTTATCGGAGCTCGAAGAGCGCTAAGGGAAGGCTCGGCGTAGGCACAGAGGACGCTCGCTGGAGTCTTGGCAAAAGGGGTAATTTAACGTACAAAATATATATGTTTATGTGTTCTTGCATACGCAGAGTATAAATAACGTACTATATCACGCTCGTAACTGAAAATTAATACACATAGTAGTCATAGTCAGATGTTCTGTATGTTTATTCCTGCTTTCCTGTGTATATAGGTGTAATTAATAATGTTCATGGTTAGACATTCGAATAACAACATCCTGGCAGTATAATGCCGGCGTAACAGGGACCTGTATCAACAATACAATGTTACTGTACCACCCAGATGACGCTGATCGTCCATGCAAATCGCCTGTAAGCAGAGGCGCAGCTGTAGGGAACGACACCTGATTTTAACCTGGGCACTCTCTCACTGTCCTCTCTTGTCCTACCCTACCCTGGTCTAAATGAAAGGATAGAAACCTCAGCAGCCGACGGTATACCTAACCCAACAATCCCCTTATATCGAAATTTTAGGGGACGTAATACTCGGGCAATCCAGGCTGAAAGGTCACTAGAGGAATGAAGTCGAATGTTAAACACTGAGGGAATTAATTGTGTGTATGTGTGTGAGCTCCACATCCGCGTTTCAGAACATCCGCCAGAAACCCGATATTAAATTAATAATTGCGCTGGACGTAAACGCGACTTATATAAACAAGGAGGATAATCGCTTCTAAATCGCTTCAAAGGTTACGAGGGTACGGTAATTGTTTTCAATAAAATTCGCATAAAACGAAAATTATAATAGAAAATGAACCGTCGCTGAAGTCATTCTTTTCGTGATTACTTTTATGGCCGTTATAAACAATGTATCTACATCTCAGCTGTTGATTGATTTCATACTCGCAAGGAGTAACACTGCATTAGAGTAATAAAAACAGGCATTGTTTTGATAATTTATTTTGAGAAGCTGGAAAAAGAAATCGGTTTTATTATTTCAGGGACAACTAGGAGTACATGGAAGTATGTAAAAAAAATATTCAAATTTAAAATGATATATCTACCTATATCTTTCAAAAATTCAATTTACCGTTATTCTGCGATACTTACTGTGCAGTTTTAAGAACAGTTGAACCTTTTTTGCAGAATCGGTGAGTGATCGCTCCGAAAGATTTATGCGGTGCTCGTCGGCTTCTACACAGAAATTGTAACAGTTTGGGCCAATTTTCATTCCCAAATTTTGCACTAGGTGAATTATACTTGACAAGCCATTATTGTACACTGTAATATACACTGCAGTATCAAGTACGTGTTTTCCAATGGAGATTTATTTAAGTGTCAGAGACCATACTGTTGCGTTGAAACATCCATTTGAGTTTTGCGTAAATCCGTCGAGACATCTAGACAGATCATTGTAATGCTGGAGTGATAGCTTCGTAAACTTCTTTAGAGACTGGTGCTTTGTGTATCTGGAATTTTTATCTCCCATAGCCTGTGCCATATGCCACTTATAGCAAGATCCACTTCTGACAGGACACTTGCCATGTTTTGGTTTTTGGTCAGTCGATAGTTTTTGACCCAATAGAGTTTGAATTTCTTCGAATTTCTAGCCCATCGTATTTATACAAATCATCAATAAATATGCCAGTCTGATTTCCGCAACGTTCTTGTAAGGCTATACATTCAATAGACTTTAGAATGTGTTGGGTCACCATCTCCCACATAATTTCTACATATTATACCATGCAGAGATTGGGAGCTTTGTAACACTTCTATCACAGCATCCACTTCCATTATTTTTGCTGAGCCCTCGTTACTAGATGGACAGTCGGCGTTATGACTTTCTGATCCTCTTTGTATTCACCAGTGTCACTTTTCTTCGACAAAAATTCACAAGCTTTTTCTAGACTTTGCTAACACATCAACAACTTACCCAGTAAACCAACCAATAAATGAAGCAAAACCAAAAAGTGATGAAAATCCACGTTTCCAAAAACTATCGCCAGATACTGTAATGTCATGTTTTTGACCGTTTTACTCACTGTTGTTCTTTTTTTTTTGAACAGCAGCTTTCATACTAATTTGGCAAACTTCTGCTCTAACTGCAATTACTTGACTATTGTATTTTGATTGAAATACGGGTCGTACTTAATACATGAGCAAAAAACACTTTGTGATGTCATTCAAACCCACGTCCAAGAGTCGCATTGCGGGAATTCTACAGTTTATTTCATATGCTTTTTCAATCGAAATAGAGCTAGGATTGGTACACTTTAACAATTCTTACATACAGCTATACGTATAAATCCAAAACCACGCGTGCCAGATTCTGCAAACTGCATGTCCTAGTAACATTTTCTACACACTAACAGTTGCGATAACGTAGTAAATACTGCTAAAAAAATTAATAATTTTATAACTAAATCAATGTTCAACTTGATATTCGTCACGATCTATACATGTCAATTTCTTTGCAAAGGTCCCAACTTTTTGGGTGTCAGTTGGTTTGTCCAAATAGAACCGTATTTCACATTTTTCGGACTCATTTTGTAAGAAGATAACTTCCAAAATAATTGTTAACAATTCAATATAAACATATATTCACGGAACAAGTAAACAATAACGAGGTAGCAAAACTAGAGCAGCTATCTTGGCGTCACTAAGCAGTTGTGCTAAGCCACACGTACACATATATTATATAACTTACCTAAAGGAACTATGTGGTTATGTAGGCGTATGATAAGTCAATGACTTTTTACTTTGTAGTAAGAGAGGCCCTTACTAATTCAACTGGTAAAATCAAAGAATCTTATAAGCGCTAAACGCGTGTCCCGACAAGCTTCCCGCAATTTGAAAATTTTAGAATGGTGTTACTCCTGAAACAGTATTTTATACAAACTTTCCTGGAGCTGAGTAGCTTTGATCTGAACATCTCAAACTCTTTCATTGACAGATTGCAACATGTTTTCAAAATTAACTCATGATTTCAAGAGGCGAATGTTAATCAACCAGCCTAATCTAAACTTTAAAATTGTAAACATTATCTCTTACATGTAAAAAGTTCTGAACTAGTAAAATGTTTTCAAAAGCTTCAACTAATCTAATGTCTTCTCAATTGCCAAATATTGAAATATCGTATTTTTTGGGTCTCATGAATTTTCGAGATTTAAATCATTGGCATCTCAGTGTTTAAAGTATTTTCTACATGTTCTGAACGCAGGACTGAGTAATGTAATAAAATTTCTCACAAAAACAGTTTTGATGGTACAGAACTCGGAATGTTTGAAGTGATTGTGGATTTTACATATTCAGTAGCAAACATGTTGTCAATAGAAGAACGAGCAATAAAATAAAATGTACGTCCTGTGTCTAATTCTTATAAATTTTTGAAAGTGATAAGAGTACATCTCGAGTTTAATGAGCTTCGTCTAATGGAACCGCATTAAGAAATGAATACCCTGAAAATATAATATGTGTACCTTGAAAATATAAAATTGTAATTTCAGTTTGTTTTCTGCATCGTATATAGGTTTTTGTGATAAAATGTTGGTCTGCTAAAACTGCTGGACATCTTTATCTTCCTACAATTCATACACTATTTGAACCAACAAATTAAATCATTCATCTGGCGATAAAACTATCTCTCTTCTTTAAAAATAAATGACGCATACGTTGATATTACAAACTTATTGACGAATTTATTGTCGAGTGACGAATAAGCAAGAACATATATTGTGCAGACGCACAATGATCACGCAAATGTATGAATAAGAAAACCTCCAGAATTATTCTTTCGTTTTCCTCCAAGCAATGCTGAAACTGTGTAAAAGTAAACTCATAGCATGGAAATTCATTTTTAAGAGGCCGTGAAAGACTGCTTCTAGTAGAAATACATTAATTACTAAGGTTTTGCTATTATTTAAACTCATATTAGTTTTGTATTAAATCGTACGTCAAGACAATGAAAAGCATGCAAATATTTAGGCAAACTGGGAATGTCTACCACTTTGTAATATAGAGCGGTTTTCTGAGTAATAATTATCAACAGTCAATTGACGAAGGATCAACTAATCCACCATAAATACGTTTTGCTAATTATTTCTGAAATCAGGCAATTATATTGTATATTTATTATATGTTTTATACTTAGTTCTTATGATAACTAGAGCCAAATAAGCTTCGCTTACACAGCGTGCAGCGCACATTTTTATATTTGAATCTTATGAATTATTAAATGTACATTAGTAAGAGGATACTAGGGGGTCAAAAACTTCTCTTACTCGAAATTAAGGTATAAAAGAGCTAAAAAGTGTGATAATATCATGAAAAATAAAATTGCAATTTGATTTCTGTATCATTCAGATGTAAAGTAAAATATTTGAACATTTTTATCTACATACAACTCAAATAGTATTTGAATCAGTAAACTTAATTATATTATTTACGATTATTCAATGTTTGTTCTTTTGAAGAAAATGTACGATATGCTGATGTAAGTTCTAATGATGTTAATGAGTATTTTCATGAATAAAAATAAATTCAGCTTACCCAGGCCTGTTCATTCACACATTTTTTAAAAATAAAGGAAACAATAGGTTTTTATCAGTTAGTGTTAATTGTGCTCATATTTTTACAGAATTTCGCTGGAGCGATATTTTATTAATAAGGAGAGAAAACCTTTTGAAAATAGTGAGTTTTGCTTCGGAACTTTTATGAATTTGCCTAAAGCGTTCGATTGTATTTTATTTTACATTATTCTTAAGCTGAAAATCTTTGTATGAACAACCTTAAACTGTGCTCTGGCAAAAATAGTTTTCATGTAATCGGCTTCATTTCGGAAAATGTTGGAAAATCTGGAATAGATCGTTTTTCCTATAGGGTCCGTTTTTGATCCCATAGTTCTGAAATACACACGTGGTATAAATGTTTATTTAATAGATTATGCACTATGTGTCTGTTTCCATTGGTACACACTCGTTTCAGTTTGCAGTCGATTTATTTAGTTATTAACAAAAATAAAAGAGAGTGTTGTTTGAAGAATCCTGAGCCTCTCTTAAAACATCTCTAAAAATTCTTTTGTACTGTAGAAGAGTTATTCAAGATAAGTGCCCACATTGACCAATTTACAATTTGGGTATTGATTAGAAACTGAATATGTTCGTCTAAACAATTTTTTGCATATGAACCTTTAACCGTCAATTACAGGAGTATTAATTAATCCTCGCTAAATAGTTTTTGCTAATTATTTTAATATTAGTGCAGTTCTCTGACTCATAACAGACCAAGCACATTCATTTGAAGCACATTAGTACATATTCCTATTAATTCGTTTACGCCAGTAAACTGTAAATGGCGCGAAAGACCTAATGACAATTAATTCAACATTACGCATTATCGTCTAATTTCTGTCAGAGGTGTATGTAACCGATTGATTTGATGTAATATATGGCACATTATTGTACGTACATCCTATTAGCGGATATGCGTCAGTTTCGCTCCAATAAAGCGACGGTCGATCAGCTAACGTTCCACTAATTGATCTGGATGGCTAGAAGTGGTTGGATGAAGCAACGCGATAATTTTTAATCTAACTAAAATGTGAAGAGTCAATAAAAGTTTTCAACTTACAACTGTTGTAAATGAATACATTGTGATTTAAATAGTCCCTAGCCATAAATAGTTTAACATGTCATAACTGCACCAAACCTGGGCAAGCCGTAAACCGAACCAACCTTGATAAACGAAAGACATTTCTTTTACAAAGTAAACCTAATAAGAGCATCAGAAGCGGCAGCGCCAACCCGCATCGTGTCGACTGTTCCAATATATAAAAATGCATCCCTATATAGATCAGCCCCGAGCACATTCTACTCGTTACAGAGCAGAAAAAGCAAGAAACCAAGCGACGAAACGTCAGACCAGTCCCATCTAATCATACAACACAAATCAGATAAAAATCTAAATCTCCCAAAAACAATATAGAATCTCATTTGAGAAGTGCACCGCCAAAGAATATAATAACGGAAAAAGAAAATTCATATGAGGTTGAAACGTATCAAAAGACAATTCTTTTTTATTACTTTCTGTTTTATAGCCTCCAAGAACACGCAAAAACCTCATATAAGAAAAATAAAATATGAAATAAAATCGATGGGAAAAAGAGCCCGGATCCTTCTGGGGGAGGTGCGTCGGTGGTATGAGTGTATTACGCCGACGGTGATGACGCGAGAAAAACAAAAGGCGAAGAAAAAAACAATGTTAAGCGCGTTCTCAATGAGAACGCTTCATGAACGCGCAGGCTAAGACTCCTTTATGTCTTTTGCAAGAAGAGTTGATAATGTTTTGAAAAAAGAGGATACCGCTTTTCCTTTGGCAGCGCCGCGACGCGTCCGCCGCTGCCTCTCTATGCAGATAAAGCATTATTTGTCCTTATTGAATTTGAAGAGGGGTTACTGAGAACCCCCGGGACAAATCTATTTTATTTAAATTGCGGAAAATTTGAAAGTTCAGATTAAACTGATTTATATCTTTTGTTTTGTTATCTTTTTGGAACATTGATTTCCTTTCGAGGATTATATCGTTTTTTCTCGTTTGGAATTGAGATTCTGTTTATAAAAGCAGGAAGTTTCCTTAAAAATAAACGTCGAAGTATAAGGATTTGAAGGAGTATTCATTAGGTGTGCAATAAGTTAGAAAATCAGTTTTCGTGTTGAAATTAGAGCGGCCCCCAATATGTAAATGGGTTGAAATTAACGTCGTGAGCAATGCGACATGGTCTGCTACTATCAAATAGTTATTGTTTGTGACCGCAACGTTTCAGTTTCGTAGCTAAGCGCAAACGGAAACTTGCAGTTGACAGGCATAAATTTAATGGAGATATATGTTTGAACGATTTAGTGCCGACGCATATCTTGAGGGCAGCAAGTTCGCTTAGCGTAGCTTATACAGAAACAGAGAAGCGTCGCTGATTTCGTTTTTCCAAGCGTTCAATTTTGATGCGACTAAAATCGTTTCCAAGTGTTCAATTCGTTTTTAATTTATAATAAATCTAAATAAATTTGCTAACACTTAGCAACTTCTTTAATGCTTAATAAGAATACTCTGCAAGTTTCTTAGTACTTAATAAATTTGCTTATGCTTGAACAACTCTCTGCGCTAAATCAGGTTTTTAAATGCCTAATCAGCTTTTAATGCCGAATCAATTTTTAACGCAAGGAGGATTTTCATACATAATCTGCTTTCAATGATTAATCTGTATTTGATGCAATCCATAATTTGTATGAAGATCCTCGACTTTTCGGCGGATTTTTACGCTTGAGCATTCTTTAATCTTTGTTGACCACTTGTGCCTACGTGGTTAAAAGAAAGGAATTTTTGCATCAACAGTCTGCGTTGTTTGTCTTCGTCACTACTGTGGTGTCGCATATTTAATCACCTAAACCTGTACCAGATCTGGAATCATAGTGTCAATATAAAACAAAATGAACCAAGATAAAATTTCTTGTTGATAAAATTACAGTATTTATTTACGCATGCGTTACAATCTACTCTCGTTTTTATGAACAACAGTTTTATACAATTTTCTGTACGACATTTAATATTTAAATTCCAAACAGTCATACTCTCTTACTTTTTTTGAGTTATAAGGGATTGAGCACGTGACATTTGGCATGCAGTAAAGTCAGCATTTTAAAAGTATTCACAGCTAACTTTCTATTTCTTTGATAAATCCAAGTTAAGTGTAAGAAACTACAATTATTTGTTTGCAAAAATGTAAGTACAATGTTCTTGTTAATTTCGCAACAGATTAACCTTATAAAAATGGAAAATTTTGACTGGTTTTGTGTTTAAAGAACAAATATGAAATAATAAGCTTGTATGAAATGATGAGTGGCGTATGATTGAAAGTAAAGTAATATGAAGTGATACAACGTTTATGAAAGCTCTAATCAATTATTAAATTGTCTGTATCTATCATGCAAAAGCCAATGTTTTAACAGTTAAAACTCTATTTTCAGTTTCAAGTACTTTTATTGACAATTTATACCTATATTACTAGCAGACTCATATAAGTATATAACAATAATCTATTCACAGTGCTGAAGTAATATTGTAACTTTATACATATGTTTTGCATATTCATAAGTACTCACGTTCTAGTTCCAGTTCTATACTAGATTAAACAATTGTCCTGTTACAGTGAAATAATAGATCGAATCAATTTAAAAAATGTTTCACATTTTTATGTCATATTGTAAATAAGAATAATAAAAACAAATGAATTTTAGTTCAGTGATCGTATCATTTTATCACATCGCTAAAATTATGACAAATCAAACACATTTAACGATACACACTCGAAATTTTGCAGAAATTCTGCATTACATAGTTTTTTAGTTTTACCACGTACTCATTCTATTATCAGCTTTCATGCCGTAAGGGCTACGTGAGCGGCTCCCAAGTAAGCGAAGCTGGTGCGACTCTTGTTGTATTCCCAGGCTTCCATAGCTATATTATGCAAAAAATCTTAGTGCTCTGTTGATTGGACGTACTCCAGATTTTTTATATTCTGATTATCAACTGCTAGAAAATTGTTATTGTAATCTGCAACTCTAAAGTATGCAAGCTTTGCTATGAAATGTTGAAATATGTTTATTTAGTGTTTACAGCTGATATACACACAACATAACTATTTTTAGAAAAGTAATTACAAAATGCAGTTGAAATGAATAGAGTTAATGACTTTTTGGTTGTTAAATTTTTCTGATCATTCTTTGATAGCAGAAAAAGTACATTATGCAAAAAATTATGAACACAAGTTTTCAAAATCAATTATATGTTTATTTAAGTATGATCCTCCGCAGAGTGGGGATGCAGTAAAAAATAAACACCTTTAATAATGTATTTGCAACATATAGAAAAAATTGCTGGATTAATTATCTTATTGCGGTTTTAATGTTCTTGGTTATGCTTCGATTGCAACAAAAATACTATAATGCATAAAAAATTATTATTTTAGTATCATAAGCCAAAACTGGGCGTAGAAACACTTACGGTTTTTATATTCTTGTCATTCAATACTAAAATATTGTGTCTGTAATCTGCGGCTTTTATGAAAATAAGCGTTGTAATTAAATATGAATTACTTGTTTATTTATTTCATAAGTTTGTATTTATTTAGATTTTAAAGATGATCCTTTTAAGAATAGTAATGCAGCAAAATAGTTGCAAAACATGATAGAGCTGGCTAAAGTTGATCATTTTTGAGTTTTTAAGCATATTTATTCATTTCTTTTCTCGTTTCGATAGCAACAAAATCACAATATTATGCAAAAATTATTATGTAGGCACTATATACGGAATATAATATTAGTACTCTGCGCTTTTAAAGTACGCACGGCTTAGTAGAAAGTCTGGGTCACTACCTAAGTCAACGTATCTTGAATTTCAGATTTCCCTGTCAAAAACTCCCAAATCTAGACGTTACATTCGGAAATCTAAGTTCAAACTCACTCTCTTTGGATTAAAAGAGACATAAAATTAAGATGAAATATTCAACTTGAGAAAAATTAAAAACCGCAGTATAATGAATCCAAGATCAAGAGTGAAATAATTTGATTGAAAAGTGCAACATATTAAATTTAGGGCTTCGAAATCAAATGCTTAGTGTATTGATCAAGTCTTTCTCATTTCAGGAGCAAAAAATCAAAAGAGTCAAAACATTTGTAATTGCACTTGGAATCTGCAGCTCGAATGAACACAAGCTGACTGATTCAATATCAATTATAGATTTATATAATTTTTATGGATAATATTCCTTAGAGTGGGGTTGCAGTGAACAAAATGTACGAGTAGTAATAAACGATATTGTCCTTAACGCACGTTCACTCAGCTTCGCTCGCTCAACCCGACTACACAAGGCTTGAGTTCTTGATTTTTGTAAATGCTTTGGAATAAAGATCCGCCAGATTTTTCCTTACAGGATTACTTGTTGGTTCTTGGGCAACTTTATTCATTACATATTGTTAAATTTTTTATCATTACTAATTCTGATCTATTCTGCGCCAACCGTTAGGTCTCCATCATTAACCTTATCAAATTTCTGGGTAGCATTAGTTACAACTATCGAACTTGAGACTATGTAGACAAGTTTGGAGTAAGTTTTGTGTAATAGATTCTAAGCTACAGGCGTATACCTAGAATTTCGAAACGTAGTCATTGCAACTATGTTAGATTTTTCTTTTGTAACCGTGATAATTGGTATGAAGTAAATTTAGTGCTACCACGGCTGTATCATCTGCAGCAAGCTAACAGCTGTATACTACCACACAAAAAAAGCAGGGTTAATCAATGAAACAAATTTATATAAATTCCATTTTCAGATGAGATAATTATTGATCAAATTGCAAAGTGAACACACAAACCTTAAATTGTTATCAGTCAATTCGCGTTTTAATGAATTAGCCCCAATGACTTTAAGAAACGACGGTTAAAATGCAGAATTAATCACGCATCAGCCAGCTTGATAAAACAAACAAAACGGCAATTCAATCAAATCCGAAAATCGCTTTGATAACAGCTTAACCCCATCTGAAAGTGTTCCCCAATCACAAATATTCACTGCCTCCACACAGAGGTACACATTACGGAAATCCTCTTCCGCGCCCTTCTATAAATATCTGTAAAATCGGGAGCGTTTTCGCCCCACCAACTATGTAAAACTACTTTGGAAAGTAACCTCGCAGAAAAATATTCATACACATTTAGGTTATGCGTGCTTTTACAGCTGGATGTATATTATCTATCAGCGAAACATTTTCGATATAGCTCGCTATATCAAAAGTTTCGCTGCTACACAAATTTCGAGACGAAATCGCGTAAAAATTCCCGGTTTGCTTTGCTCCCACATACCGATACACAAAACGCGGCGAAAACAGTTTAAAGGTGATGTTCACGAGCGAAATATGTTAGCAAAACGTGTAAATGTAGCGAGTGGAGCACGAGGCCTCCTAGCCGGGATAACTTTTAAAGGGCCCGATCTAATTCAATTAACTTTTGTGTTATTTAAGAGGGCCATTTATTTTTCAATTTAAGGCGCAACTCGGTCGACATTTTCCACCTAAAGAGACAGACCGAGAGAGATGAAAGAGAGACGAGGCAATGCCAACTGCAGATAGACATGGAACATCAGCAATTGGATTAAGTTTTCTGCTTTAAGGTTGGTGGGATTGTCTTTGTCCGTTCATTCTCCTATATATATTTTTTCTTCTTCTGCCTCAAGACCCTAACGAGTTTTGCGGTGCGGGTTTCGTTATACTGCTTCCCCTTTCGTCTTTCACACTCATTGCCGCAGTTTGAATCAGCATTCGGGCATTGGAGATTTCTGCGCTTTGGCTGTGAATAGAGCTGCTCTTGTAAACCTTCATTGTGTTTTTCCGAGCAGACAGTTTAGAATACTGAATTTACTAGGTCGCTGAGTATGTGCCTTCTGGGCAAGGAGCTTTCGCTCTTGATATTTTTAGAACTTTTTCCCTATTTAGAATTACGATTTCGATTACCCTGCAAAGTTTTAGTTTATTAGAACGAAGCAAAGGCTCTAAGCCACTCTAAATTGCCAAAGACTGCCGAAAGAAACCCTTAAATAAATTTAAATGAAATCATAGGAGCGTTAATTGAAATTTTATGTCGGCAGTGGGCAAGTTATTTGCTCGAAAGACTAATGTTCAACAGAGGCCATTTATGTACACTGTCTTCCTAAATATTTGGCAATTTTCCCTACAAATAGTAGCAAGCGCGGGGCATAACTCCTTCTTGTTTATACGTTTTGGGCGCAGTGGGGCTGTAGTTAAATATTCATTTCTTGGATTCCGTAATATGTCTTTGTCAAAGGTCTCGCCATTTATCTGCCCTTATTGCTTTGGCTACTGTCCCTTTCCTCAGTCGACAGATTCCGGATATTTATCTCGACGTTAATATTTTTCCGTAGCATTATTAGAAATATTATTGGCTCGGCAATGAATTGCTTTCGGGGCTGGTCGAAATCAGCGAAAATTATACCCTATTTGCAAACGAGAAAGCTTCTCTGCAAAGTATACGTACTCGATTACGTCACACATCTTACGAAATCTGAACGATATGAGCCTGCACTTTGATTTTGTACGTTTTGAAACCATTTCGAAATTACAATCGCGCATCGTCATACTCACATTATGAAACGAACGTCAGAAATGAATTATATTTATGTAGCATATTCGGAATTGTAAACACAATGAAAATTAATGGTTTTCTGTTTGTAGCAGCAGCAGGAGCAGCAGTGGCGTTCAAACTTTCTAACAACTAACTTTCTAAACATCCTATGAGAAAGTAATTAGTTTATTATAAAACCGTAGTTGTTCTAAACGGGAAGGTATCTCATATTTCTCGGCAGGGCTGAGCTTTGGGCCGAACTAAAGACGGCTGAGATGTGATGGTAAGGTATAGAAGCGATTCATGTTCTTGTCTGTCGACGGCTGAGCTGACGTTTAGAATTTAATCTGGTCCATTTGCACGGGCTAAACCCGTTTGACGAGAGCCTGTATTATAATGTAAGAGGGCCAACTGGGAAAAATCAATAGCTATTTTGCACAGCGTAATTAGCTACTCAAACGGATGGACTGTTACGCAAGCTGCAACGCTTCAATCTTTTAAAGAGGATAACGTGACGATTTCTTAACGTTCTTTTCATAGGTGCGGTACTTGATATTTATATAAAAAATCTTGATCAATCAGAAATTATTCAAATAAATCTTCACTCAAAATTTAGGTATAAAATATAAGGTAAAAACATTCTGAAATCTATACTTTATACTCAAAACTTCAACGATTAAAACTCTTATATGGATAAAAAGGGTCCTAACGTCATAAATCCAAGATGAGAGAATCAAGAATGCAATAACGAAGTGATACTAATTTTAGAAAACATATACTTCCTATAATATTGAAGAATAATCATGATGATTCGACAGTAATTTGTAAATTACAACAGAAAATAATGAAGCAGAATTTTTCGCACATATTCAAAAAATATTCGCGTAATATCGAGAACGTAATATAAAAAAACTCCAAAAGTAAATCGATCGCTTAAAAGAAACGACTAATAAATTCGAGAATTAGAATTGTATTCTGGTATTTTGGGAAATATACTCTTAATAGCAGAGCCTACATTTTCTTAACATACAAAAATTGTTTGCATAATAATTTATTTCTGTAAATGTGGAGAACCTGACATATCAGAGTAGTCACGAAAATAAGAAGCTATTGCTGTTGTAGACTGTTTTCATTTATCTAGTTAGACTTGGTCTTGTCACGGAAATCATAATGTATCATGTTTTCAGTAGAAGCACTTGAAAATGTACTTTTTAAAAAGGAGTTGAATCTAAAATCAAGATTTGATAATCTCTTTATTTATTTTTTACACTCCCATATTGCTGTGCCATGTTTACCATCTAGGCGTAGAATTTGTTCAAGTTAAAAAGAGCTTTTATGTTGTAAATCGTGTAAAAATTAGTAAATTTATAGGTTTTAAGTACACAAATTTATACACTTAATGTTTTTTATATTTTAGTTTTTCATTAGCTTTACGGAAGACTTTCAAGGAACATAATTTTGCGTGTTTTTTATATATTTATAAGCTCTTCCGATATATTTAGGCACTATATATGTCATAAGTTTTCAGGGGCTAAATTATTTTTTCTTCAATTCCAGTAAGATTTGGAAATTAATAAAATATAATAATACATATTAACTTTTTTGCAAATTATTATACGTAGAATAATAGAATATGTGGAAAACAATAATATAAAATATGATGAAACGTTTTAGTTAGCAATGCAGTAAAATAAGTATATATATATATATATATATA